>CAUYRH010147855.1:0-25143 GCA_963574655.1 Perodicticus potto | reverse complement strand
CATAGTTCCCATTGAAATACTGGTAAGTTTGTTGATTTAACTTTATTTGTTCTTCATTTTAAATATCGTTATTTGTTCCCATTTTGTTTTTTACTTCAAAATAAGATATGTGCAGTGTGCATAGGAATTTGTTCATAGTTTTTTTTTTTAAACTGTAGTCCGGTCCGCCAATGGTCTGAGGGACATTGAACTGGCCCCCTGTTTAAAAAGTTTGAGGACCCCTGCTCTATGATAAATGGCTGCCTGGTTGTCTTAGTCAGTCTAGGCGACTATGACAAAGTACCACAGACCAGGTGCTTTATAAACAGCAAGCATTTCTTTCTTTCAGTTCTGGGACTTGAAGCCCAAGACCAGAGTACCAGCATGGTCAAGTCCTGATGAGGTCCTCTTCTGGGGTGCAGACTTCGTTTCTTCACTTGATGGGAAAAAGCTGCCGAGATCTCTGGTCTCTTCTTAGAAGGGCACTAATTCCATTCACCAGGCTCCACCCTCACGACCTCCTTACCTCTCAGAGGCCCTGCCTCCTAACATGCATACCATCAGACTGGGGATTAAACTTTATCATAGGAATTTGAGGGGATACATTCAGTCCATAGATGTGGGAGATCCCATTTTAAATGTTAAATACTCTGAGAAGCCCTTCAGTAAAGAAACCTGATGATAGGTTTAATAAAATTTCACCCCTAAATTTCTCTCAAACCCCCCTCTTTGACTTAACATCTGACTTAACATTCCCACACTGAGGGAAATGCTGTCACATGAAGACTTCCTCAGAGGAAGATGAGGGTAACTGAGGTCCACAAGCCCACAACTGTCCCTCTCCAGCAAACAGATACACCCAAGGTATGTCTTTCTCAGTAATGCCACCTTCAACAAAGGGCTAGAACAGGCCTGATGCTCACTGGACATGGTCTCAGATTGGATTTAATGTAACATAACTTTTCCAATTCATTTTAAGAAGACCTAGGTTGGTCCATACTGGGAGTGGAGGGAGCTTGATAAGTTTGGGCAGGATGGAGGTCCAAGCACTGAGGACAGGAGCACTGTTCGGTGTTTAGCAAATTGGAAACAGTCTCAGAAATCACTAACTAAAAACCAAATTGCTCCAAACATTGGGGTTACCCCTGAGATTCTGGATGTGCCCAGCTGGGACTGGCTGAGCTCTGATAAAAAGGTCTGGATCTGTTTGGGAGGAAAATATGGAAGATATACCCTTGCATATGAACTTGTGGCTTTGAGAGTAAAATGATCATGAAGGATTTATATGTGGGAAACAGGAGAGGGCCTAGGTAGTACTGTTGCAGAATTCACGAACAGGTTATTGACCAGGCAGAAGAAGTGGATGATGCCATAGACATAGAACACCATATGTCATTGGGACTTTCAGCTCTCTTCAGGGTGTCCCCAAAGTCACCATACATATGGAAAATTGTAGCCACGTGTACCTTTATTTGCTGCAAGTTTTTCTGTTTCTGAGACACAGTCTCACTATGTTGCCCTCAGTAGCATGCCATGGTGTCACAGCTCACAGCAACCTCAAACTCTTGGGATTAAGTGATTCTCTTGCTTCAGCCTCCCAAGTAGCTGGGACTACAGGCACCCGCCACAATGCCCAGCTATTTTTTTGTTGCAGTTGTCGTTTTTGTTTGGTAGGACCAGTCTGGGTTTGAACCTGCCAGCCCTGGTATATGTGGCTGGTGCTGTAACCACTGAGCTACGGACGCCGAGCCTCATTGCAGGTTTCTTACAAAATATTCTCTATGTGTTTGCTACCTCTTTCTACACACAAAGTCTTTTCTCCCACTCATGGAGAATACGTTCCAAGACATCTATTGTTATAATTTTTCTTATGTATGGAGACTTTTGGAACACCCTGTAGGATCTCGCTGAAAATATTATTCATTCAGCTGATGACTCCCTGTAAGAATAACAACTACCTATGTTTTGAATACTTATTTTTGTACTAAGCATTGTATCGGGCACCTAACATTTGCTATCTTATTTAATCTTCACAACAAACCCACAAAAAGATGATGATATTTTTTCAATTTTCTGGATGAAGAAATTGAGGTTTAGTGAGGCTCAGTAATTAATGCCAGCTCACACGGCCAGTGGATGGCAGAACTGGAAAATGGATTCAGGTTCTCTTGTATCTCTTGACTACAGACCAAATGACAAGGGCTACTCTGGATCAATAACAGCTCAGAAGATTCTGTAGTATCTGCTTTGCAAATACAGCCCATGCCCATTTCGGAGGAAAAATTAAGCCCACTTGGATGCCACTGTAAGCCTTAGGAATACAGGCGTTAGAGCAGAGATGTGACTTATGTCAGTAGATAGAACTCATGAGGTCCATGGACTTGGGTAAGACACTCTTTCATTTCTTTTTCACTAATATGTAGCTGAATTTAACATTTCCTTCACCTAACATGTAGGCAATAAACCACAGTATTAGCTATACCTGCAACTTTGTTATTAAAAGATGTTTGCATATCACATTACAGTGTTTACAGATGTCTCAAAATATTTACTCAACTCATCTTTACTTTGCATTCATAGCAGTTAGACCTGTGGCAGACCTTGTGACTTAATGTGTTACTCATAAAAATGTATGTAATTAGGTTATGTATTAGTTTTTAAAAGTCTTTTGATAACTGCTCTAATATAATTCATTGGTATTATTTCATACTTCTAAAATATTAGTTTGAGAACGGCTTCATACACCTGGCCAGATTTTCAAGGGGGCCCAGATACCAAATGCCCAGATGCCCTGACTCAGCAAGAGTGACGGAGCCAGAACCTGACTGTGTCATTCACCATCTGGAGGACATTAGGAATGTCTCTTTCAACCCTGGCCCTGCTGACATTTGGGATGCACAACCCTTTGTTGGGGATGGCATGGGGGTGGGGTGGCATCTCACCCCAGCATCCTTCGCCCCAAACCACTAGATGCCATTAGCGCCCCACCTCCCAGTTATGACAACCCAAAATGTTTCCTATAGACATTGCCACATATCCCTTGGGAGCAAGACCCCCTTGCCCCCAGGTGAGAACTGCTATGCTAGATATACAGTGTAATATTAGAGGATTCTTTGGAGTGTTAGCTGCAATAATGCCTCAGTGCTTGAGTGCTCAATCAATGAGATAGTTTGTCCCATTTTTGTTAGGACACCGGATTTCAGTAAGTTCATGGTCAGTTTGAGACTGCACAAGGAAACCCCCTCTGGAGTGCTGGCAGCCTCCTCACACTGGTGATTCTGACAGAGGGTCCTGTGGAGGACAGTGGTGAGAAGCCCACCCTTGGGTAGGAAGAGGGTAGTGGCCCCTGGGTGCTCCCTGACCTGGAAGATGGAGACTGGGGGATAACTCCAGATGGGCAGAAGCACAGAAAATGCCCAACCCAACCTCACAGGATTCTTAGTTCTTCTCATGGCCAGAAGAACGAGGACAGCTGGGACACAGTGCTTCCCTGATGGGTGACACAGGGTGGCCAGGGGACTAAGACAAAGGGCATGTCTTGATTCCTTTGGAGCGCCAAAGGGAAATAATAGGCTATTGAGAGCAGCTGTTTTGCGCATGCCAGGCACTGTTCTAGGCAGTTCCTATCATTATTGCATTTAGTCCTTACAATAAACCAGAGTCAGGTGTTACCAGTGTCCTCAGGTGGTGAAGAAGGGCCTGAGGCTTAAATGTCAATTATCTTGTTGATTTGCTTCTATATGTGACAAAGCTGAAATTTAAACCCAGGTCTATTTGACTCTAATGTCCATGAGGTTAGCCAGCAGGCAGGGCAGCCCTGCCTGGGGAACTCAACCCAAAGCTCATATTGCTAAACAAATGTTAGGGGCCAGTGCGGAACTGCAGAGGCCAGAGCACTCCCGGGAGCCTGGAGGGGCTTGTCTGAGCTAGTGTTTGACAAAAATGGAGGAGAAGGTGAATTCTGTGACCTTTGGAATTGTGAATTCAGTGCTGACATCAGACAAGCACCTGGATCAGTTATTGAGCGTGTGGCTTGTCAGCCCTCACAGGCTGCTGTGGTGCTGGTAAGAGCCCCTGTAAGATCTTAAGCTAACAAAGAACAGGTCATGGCAGACTGGCTTCATTCCTCTCCATGGCTCTGTCTTCGTGCGTCTGCGGCAGTGGTGGAGGGGAATCTGCAGGTGGCTTTCCACAGACCGTCTGCTCACGGTTCTCTCGACGTCCATGAGGAGAAGGGAGCTGGATGACACCAGAGAAGGCTATCTGGAAGGTTGAAGCCCCGGGCCCCCGGGAACCTACTCAGCCAATACGGGCTTTGAGGGAGTCTCAGAGGCAAACTGGAGATGGCTCAATAATCAGAGTGGAGAATGTCACTGTGACATGCGTGGGAGCAAAGCAAACACCACCAAGCAGGTTTTTGACTCTGTCTGGGGTATCGGGGAGGAGAGCCAGGAATACAGAATTGTCGGGATTTAATAATGATGATAATAAATGCCACCTTTACACATGTGCTATGTGCCAGGCACGGACCTAGTCACTTTATGTAAATTACCCCCTTTAGTTCCTCCTCACCATCCTACGAAGTAGGTCCTAGTATTTTCCATATCTTACCTTTGAGGCAATTAGGCAGGGAACAGTTTCATAGCTAGCCGGTGCCTGAGATGTACATTTAGCTCTGAGATTTTTACTCTGAGGTGGGCAAAGAGTGGCTAATATGAGCACAAAAAGGAGATGATCAAGGGACTCTGTTCTCCTTTCTCTGGGGAACTTTCCTGGCCTCCCACATGGCATTGGTAGCGTCTCCCAAGCATTTGAAACACATCTGTGCATGCACTGTCCCTGCACCTCTGTGCACTTTATCATTTTCTGTGTGCACGGGGTGGGGGGGGGGGTCCTCCCCTCTAGGCTCGTCTCCTCCATCTCGGTGACCTCAGCACAAAGCCCTCAGCACAGGGACAATTCATGGGCTTTCCATAAATGTTGATGAGGGAATTGAAAGAATTTTAAAGCATTGCAAAGTTTGAAGGGAAGATGGAAGCCCCAGGCCAGGGAGCCGGAGAGCTAATGAAGCTATATAGATTGTGCTATGCGACAGAATCTCAGCCAAAGGAGGGAAGATGGAAGAAGCCCCCACCCCAAGAACATGGTATTGAGGGAACCTGTGGAATGGTCTTTCCCTGAGTCCTCGGGTGGCCTGGGGACGCTGGAGCCGTGGTAACAGACTTGCCAGCCTCTCTCCAGCCCCAGAAGCCGAGTCTTTGAAGTCCATGGAATTTTAAGTTCTGAACACTGGGCCTCTCTCCTTTTCCTTTCAGAGGACAGAGAAGGAAAGGACATGGAGGGAACTTCAGTGTCTACTGAAGTGAAAGAAGCAGGTCTGGGCAAGCTCCATGTCCGCAACATGTGACTGCAACCAGGGGACACTCTGGAAAAGATGAAACTAAGAAGACAGCTGAGAGATCAGGGTTGCCAGAGGCCGCAGGGGTGGGCTGCGGAGGTGGAGCACAGGTTTTCATTCTGTCTGACGCTGATGGTAGGACACAGCAATGGACTTCTGCCAGAACCCACGGGACGCAGAGCACAAAGGGCAAACCCTGAGAACTGTCAATTTTAGTTAATATTGTGTCAAATATTGTTTAACAATTGTACCACACGTAAACAAGGTATTAACATAGAATAAGTAGTGTGTGCTGTGTATGTGTGTGTGAGAGCGAGAGAGAAGGGGACACATGGGAACTCTGTACTTTCGGAGCAATTTTTCTGTAAACCCAAAACTACCCTAAAAGAATAAAATCTTCCAAAAAGTACAGACATCTCTGTGACCACACCTAGAGCAGAATCTATACCAAAATGGAGGGAGACTGTTAGCGTCTGTTCCCCCGGTCAAGGGCCAAACAGTCGGGGTTCAGAGCACAGGGGCCAGAACTGCTGCAGCTGGGGTCTGTCCTCCCAGCCAGCCCGGGGTGCTGCAGAGATTCTGGACTGCCTCCTTTCCGAGGGGGGCGCCGGGCTGGGGCTGCTCCTGAGCTCAGGAGCCCAGTGGGAGCAGGACCCGGGCTGTGTGCCAGGCAGTTTTTGGTGGGGATGGAGAAGGAGTGGGCAGCTGCTGAGACAGACTGAAAAGTGAAGCTGGGTGATATTTGACTCTGGATTAACAATTAAAAAATAAAAAGAAGCCCCATATGCTGGAGGTGGCGGGTTCAAACTCAGCCCTGGTCAAAAACTGCAAAAAAATAAAATAAAATAAAATAAAAAGCAAGGGAAGAGAGTTTCCACCCTTTCAGAGCTGGGAGAGATCTGTGAGACCACCTATTCCATCCTCCCACTGTACAGCTAAGGAAGCTGGGACTGTAGGAGGCCCCAGGGAGTAGCAGCAACCCTAGGCTGTGCTTGGGTGTCCTTGACTCCCAGGCCCACGCTCCACACAACTGAATCAGCCTGCGAATAGCTCTCAAACCCGTGCTGTTCTCCTCTCTCACCTGAGCAGCAGCTATGCTTTAAGCCTTCCAATGGCTGCCCGCTCCCCTAAGGGAACCTCCCCACTATGGCCCTCAGGCTCTTTACCCTCTCCAGTGTCATCTCTCCCCTCTCCCCACCTTTTTCTATACTCAGCCTCCTCGCTACCCCCAATGCTCAGGCTCTGGAAACACCCAACACCTCTGCATGTCCCCAACCTACCCAGCTCTTACTTATCTCTGAGGCTGGTGTGTTCTCTTCCACCCCCAGCTCCTCTCCTGCCTCGCCTGCTGCCAGTGGGGCTGCCTGTGCTGCCTGGTTCCCAGTCTTTAGTTCCCACTGGGCTGGAGAGAGCAGACAGGGCCTGCACAGAGGAGGCGCTTCATAAATATTTATTGGCTGAAACAGGGTCTATAAATATTTCTTACAGGCTACAAGCAGAAAAATATTAGTCTCAGTTTCCTTAGGCTCCATCCCAACCCCTTGCCCTCAACTCTTTATGCATCTGTTGGTATTTAGGTTTCTTTTCACCACAGCCTTGGAGGACCAGCGAGCCAGCGCTGTGGGCGGCCACAGTGGCATCGAGCCTGTGGATGAGGCTCCAGAGAAGCATGGCAAGTTCGTGGATCCTATTCAAGTGGCTGGGCCACTTAAAGCAATGCAGTGCAGGCAGGCAGGGACTGGTTCCTCGCCAGCCCAGTATAGAGACAGTACCGCGCCTGCCACAGCAAGTAAACCTGGCCACATCAATGCACGCACACTCTGCATTAAGTTTTATGATTTCAGTACCACCACTTTCAGCACTCACCTTCCCTGACAATTGACTGCTGCTCTCCCAGGCCCTGTTTTGCCTGCTAGACAAAGCATCTTTACTGTGGTCTTTCCTCTTGATCACCTTGGAAATATATGGGCATCAACTTTTATGTTTTAAATCCAAAATAGAGAATAAGATTAGGGAAGCAGGTTAGTGTTAATCTACAGGGTTGCCTGTGGAGATGAGTAAGTCCTTCAAAGTCCTTGAGGGAATTTCCAAGTTTGTACAGCCCTCCATCAGCAAAATATTCTATAGCATGCAGAGAAGGGCTGTGTTGAAAAGGAGGGCAAATGCTCAATAGCCCTAGGGTTGAAAACTTCCCTTTGCATGGAAATTGGGGCCTCCTAGGAAGGGGACACACGGGTGAACAAGTGCAGCACATTTTAGCCCACCTGCTTGGGCGGACCCAGACAAGCTTCACCTGCAGACACAGTTGAAAGGTAAGGGTCTGAGGCAGGTCACAGGTGCCGGAGTATATGCATGCTGGAGAGAACCAGGTGACCCCCCATGCCCCGCACACTCCCAGGGCAGCAGTTGCCACCTCTCAAATGCCCACCACACTCAGAGGCTTGCCTTACACTCGCTGACATCCTCACCCCATCCCAGTGAGGACAGCAGAGGTAAACAATCTCCAACTTGGGTGTGAAGAAATTGTCCAAATACACAGCCAGCAGTGGTAGAGGTGGGTTTTGACGGCTACTGACATGCCTGTTGCAAAGCCCAGGCTCTCTCTCAATATCGCACGGCCTTTGCAGGGAATGCCTAGAGACTAGAGTCACGTCAGAGGAGGGGCACTGCCTGTTGGGCATGGAAGGCAGGAACAAAGGTGTGGGAGAAGCTTCTTGACCCGGCAGCTTGCCCCCATGGGCCTTAGTGTGTGGTAGCCCCGGGCCTGCTGCGTGGCCTGGATCCAACACTTCTGCAGGAGTAGGAGGCTTTGTGTGCCAGCAGCTGGGCCGGGAAAGGCTCTAAAGATTCTACAAGGGCAAATCATAACCTTGCAATTTACAAAAGTGACATGAAAGTGAAGTGTGAAGGCACCATTGCCTTCTGCTGTGCTCCTGACAGGAAGCAAGTCAGTCAGAGAACCACTGCTTTGCAGGTCCTGGGAGCAAGCACTGGGTGAGCACCGTGTGGAAGGAAACCTATGACCCTGACAAGAGTATAGCATTTTTGGAGAACAACTCATTAGAGGAAAGAGGCCAGAAACCAAACTGAATGATCGCAATAGACCCCGACCCTGATACGCATACACTCTAGAATGTTTCAAGGCCAGTGTTCCTGGGAAACAATAGAAAAATAACTTTCCACCCTGGCCCAGGCTGGCACCAATATGGGCCCCTGGTTGGAAGATCAGCACCTTTGTGAAAGGGAGAGTCCAAGATTAATCCCTGGTGCAAAGATCAGTCCCTCTGCAGAAGAGAATGACTCCCCCAGCAACCCTCTCCCACATTCCAACTACACTGATAAGGTGCTGTGTGACAGGGGGCTGAACTCTGGTCAGGCACCTTTCTGCTCTTTTCTCTTAATAAAAATTCTTGGATCTCCAGACTGCCCTCTTCTCCTTCTTGGGGACCATCACCCTAACTCTACTCTCAAACACCTCAAGCACATCAGGCTGGCTTGATGGAGAAGCCTCAGCTTCTCGACTGCAGGGCCGGCCCTCTCTCTAATCAGCGAGGCCTGTGTGGGCTGGGCTCTTGCTGTCACAGTACACTCCCAGGCACGGATACAAACACAGCCCATCTGGTCTCACACTGCCTCATTCTTGAGCTGGTGTGAGAGAGATTGGTTCTGTTCAGCCACATCCAGAGGGCCTCTGGGGATTTTTAGAAGAAAAGAAAATCAGGATCATGACATGCTTGGAATATCATGATTCTTTCCTGACACATAAGCTCACTAAGATGAGAAAAAGAAATCACTGTAAACATTTCTGGGTAAGACTCTGATTGGCTACGCAGGAGAAGGATCCAGGAGAGTCCTGGTGGCTTGGTTAGACGTTGAGTTTGCAATTAAGCAGGCATCCTTCCTCCCAGACCCCATTCTTAGGATAATGTTGACACTAATCCTTATATGTGTATGATGCTCATGGCATCTGTCCCCTGGTACTGGGGCTGTAGGTGAGGTGGCTCCACCTGGCTGCTCTCTACTCTGGGAAGGTAAGCCCCAGAGATGGCCCCTCATGTCTCCTCTGACCTCTCCAGGAGGAAATGAGGCACTTACCTGGTGGCGTCTGAGACACAACCTCCTTCAGGAGGCCAGGAGAGAGCACAGGTGTGGGGGCGCCCACAGCTCCCCAGTTTTCCTCATTCCCACTCAGCCCATGCTGCCCACCTCTGTGCAGGCCACATGATGCTCACCACGCACACCTGTGAAAGCCAATGCCCTCAAACAGGGCTGGCATGAAACAGCTATGTCAGAGGCAGGACAAGACCATCATTAAAGGAAGCTGTAACTACTGAACCCTGTCACCCATGTGCTCGGTGTCACCGAGCTAAGGATGGTGGCACCACCACCCGAGGGCGAACTCTGTGCTAGGCTCTGGGCCACTGTCCACATGTCTCCTTTCCTGTCACCTCCTTAATCTGACATTGTATCCCATCACCCATGATCAGGTACCACCCCACCCCACCCTGACTCCACTCACCTATTAAAGTCACGCTTCAAGCTGTCATTTTCTCTTTAATTTTTAATCAGTCTGTGTCAAGAAAAAAACAGGACTTGATCAAGCTTCCAGCCCTCACTGCTCTATCAGCATAGTAATTTTATGGATCGGATTTTTGTTTATATTTGTCTAAAACCCAGAGGAGGAAAGGAGTCAACTCCACAGATCAACATGTATTTGAAGAGACTCTTCAAGATACTCTGGGAAATTTTTTTGTCAATCAATTTCTTAGGAATAACAGCCAGTGGGCACCATGCCACCCCTCACAGTGGGAACGCAGGAAAGGCAGGCAGGGAAGGGCCAAAAACCCCTACATCGAAAGGGGTGAGCTGCCTGTGAGCTGGGAGGCCAGGCCTTGACCTCACAGGGCAAAATAAGAGGGAAAAAAATCCAACCTCACACTTCCTCTGGAGGTAGGATATGTTTACAGAAACAATTTCTGTTTTGGAAAATAAAAGCTTGGTTGAGTTTGGGATGGGGGCAACAATGACAATAGTCAACTGAGATCAATTGTTGAGTGGAATCTTTTTAAAATGCTGAAACCAAACAGTACCTTGGTTACCGTCTCCACCATGAGATGTATTTAAACATATTCTGACCGTGTGTAAGTCACAAGATTTACCCAATGCCATGGATCCACATGTGATGCCGTGAACACAAACACTGACGCTATGTCACCAGAGCACAGAGTACATGAACTCTACTTTTTGAAGACATTTCCAGAAAGCAGAGTCTGCCTGCCTTCCCTTTCCTTTCTCTGTGGAATGGCCACATCCAGGTCGAGTCGTGGCTTTGGGTAGAGCAGACCAGATGCAGCAGGTTTTCCAAATGCCACACGAGAGAACCTTTCTTTGGGAGTCAGACCCTTACGGGAGTGCAGGGGGCTCTGCTGTTCTTCCCACATCCCAGCACAGACTTTGTGCAGAGGCCAACCCATCTGAATTTGGAGCTCAGACACAGTTGGAAGCAGATGTGAGAAGCGAATTTACATAATGTGACATGCTTTCAGAGAGGGCAGGGAGTACTCGTAAGTCAATAGGGTGTGTGATTTGGTGGGAAGTGTGGGAATTGTTCCACGTTCCACAGCACAGGACACTCTTGACACCTCCATCCAGGACTGCATGGGGCTTCCCCCCAGCCCTGGGCTCTCTGTGGGTCTTGATGAATTCTCAAATCTCACATGAAAGTACTGCTGCTGTAGTCTGTCAGCCTTGCTGCTGAGCCCAAGATGCACAATTTGAATCACTGTCCCCGACTAGATAAACTAGAAAAGCTGGGCCCAGGCTCAGTCCTTGCGTGGCCTCCCTCTAAGCTATAAGGCTCCCTTCCCCCAAAGGAGCAGTAGAATCATCATGATTTTGCTGGATTAGGGATCTTCTTCCATTAGAGGGATCTCTGTAAAAGAAGAGAGCATTTTTAGCTTCATATAACCAGAATACACCACAACAATTTGCAGTCTCATTAAAATATCTACAAGTCCTGAGGTCAGTGTGGAAAGGAAAAAAACACTAAGTTCCATGTAGCAGTTAGTAATCAAATAAACCAACTCCCCTATACAATGTCTATTTGCTGGAAAACAATTAATGATCCTATTTCCAGTTCACAAACAATAAAATGTTAGATTTTAACCACTGACCCTCCTGGTCATACAAGCCAAAAACAATTACAAATTCAAGTACAGTGAAGCAGCCTGATTTTCAGAAAAGGAACTCTCTAGGGCCATAGGAGACCTCTGTTTCCATGTTGTTACCATCATTTACTATCACTATAAGCTTGAATTAGTGCTTGCATTTGCAAAGTTGTGTGGTGCTCCCGTTCGTTAGGAAACAGAGCCTCAATCAATCTGACATAGTTTTCCTATGTTACCATGTGCTACAATCTGCCTTTCCTTGTGACAGGTACATGGGCATCCTGGTAAAAATAACTCTATGTGCACAGAACTTGTCTGGGGCTGGAGCGCACTGCTGGGCCCTAGTGCCTGCGTCTGTCCTTGTTCCTGGCATGCATGTGTCATCGCGTCCCCAAGCCCCACTTGCAGAAGTCCTGCCTAATTAAGAGATAAAGAAGAAAAACATCCTGGATCACGTGAATGCTACGAAAACACTACCGGCCACTGCTGCCTTTCTACTAGGATGGCTTGGTGCCCTTTCGTGCCTCCTGAAATTTCTGTTAATGAGCTCATTACTTGTGAGACGATAATCATTCTTTACAATAATTGGCCTTGCCCACAGCCTCTGCACGTAGAGAGAGCAAGAAGCAATTGAAACTGAGTGAGAGGTAAACAGATTGATTCGGCTCTGTGCCGGGAGTAGGGGGCTGTGTGTAGCAAGGGGCTGGCTTGAAGACGCGGGGTGCAGGGCATGTGCAGGGCATGCTTAGGCTCAGGGCAAACACTTACCATCTGCGATGTCGATGCCTGGGCTGGTGGATGCCACCTCCCCCACTGTGCTGGCCATTGTGTCAGGGTTGTTGGAAGCAGGCTGGGTGCCCTCTTGGCACATGGGAGGTGAATACAGACTCTGCAGCAGCTCGGATGAGCCTGACACACTGTCACAGGTCTCTGACTCCCCCGGGCCTGTGTCCGTGTCCCCTGAGCCGGGGTATGCTGGGGGGCTCTGGTCGTCCACGGGTAAGGGGCAGCCCTGGCCCACAGAAGTCAGGTACCCGGGGCCTAAGGCACTCAAGCCGCCATTCACAGCCTCGTCATAGGACGGGAGCATCACCGGCACACCGTCCACCACGACGAAGTCAGGGTCACTGCTGGAACTCCTGGGAGGTCCCCTGTGCAGCAGAAAGCAGTGCCAATGTGTCAGAGCCATGCCACTCCACAAATGAGGCCACCAGCCCTCCCAGGGCCCATGGCAGGCAGCAGAGGCCAGTGTGGATGGTAGTGCAGAAGACCCAGCCTCCTTTCCAGGTCCCTGCTGGCACACGGTGCTGCCCCACAGCCACCCCCAGGAAAGGAAGTACTCCTCTTCTCACTCTCGTGGCCTCCTGCCTCTGCACCCCGCCACCTCCTCATGCTGTCTTCCTCCCTCCTTTGACCTGTGGGCTTGGCCATAAACTCGTGGGGCAGGAGGCCACATGGCCCACGCCAAAGTACTCTGCAGCGCCCTTGGGGTGGCTGCTGAATGTAGAATATCCCCATCACATGTATAGGGAGTGGTAGACCCTGAGTACCCACAGGGCACAACCAGCCCTGTGCTTGTCACCATTCTTCATTGCTTTCGGCTTTGGTCCTCAAATCACTAATTTTTATTTGTTTGTTTTTAACTTTTTAAAAAACTTTTATAGTTTTTTAAATTATTTTTAAAATCACTAATTTTTAGTCAAGATAGAGAAACAACATGGCAAAAAAGGAGGGGGAAGCTCTGAGCACCGTCTCACTACCTCATTCCAGCTATGTGGGCACACCTCCACTTCCGGCCCCTCAGGGCACTCCAGTCTAGGTCAGGCCTCGGCTGCCAGGCATGAAGTCGGCTAGTGCTCCCTTACGTGGGACAGATGCACTCCTGGCCTGGTCCCCGCTGCCTCTCAGCACCTGCACACTCAGTCCTGCCTGACGGGAGCCCAGGTGGTGCCTGACGCACAGCCCGAGCTCTGTGTGACCATCACGCTCTGCTCCTGGCCTCCAGGAGGAACCCAGCGTGCCTAATGAGCAGCCATGAGAACGTGGGTTCTTACTTCTTCCGCTGGGAACTGGTTCTCAGTGATGGGACCAGAAGGTCAAACGTCAGGAAGAAAAGACTGCCGTGGAGTGAACAGGACCCTGCATCTCTGAGCGCCTGCGGCAGGAGCTCCAAAACCTGAGGAAATGTCTGGATGTGACATATAAGGTGGAAGGAGGGGTCAGGCCGTGCTTCTCTCTAACACCCTGGGGACAGTCTCAAGCCCACTGACTTTTTGAAATACGTTGCAAAGGCTCAGAGATCATGGCAATGGGCTCCTTGTTACGAAACTCTTGAAGGCTACCCAGAGAAGGCAGGAGACCACCAAGGCCACCCTCCCCAGAAGACAGGAGGCAGGAGGAAGGGAAGAGCTTACTCCAAATCAGATCATTTCTCACAGCAGCCACTGCCTACTCTGTCCCTGACAAGTGAGGCTCCCTTTCTCTCTGGCCACTCTGCTGTCCCACACTGGACTCCGCTTCTCATTTGGGACTCCTGGCTCCTCCTTGCTCCTCTCCCCTCCACACCATCTAGACCAGGCCTGGAAGATTGCCCTCTCTCTCCATTTCTCATCCCTGCGGATCACACCCAGGCCTTGGTTCTCGCGACCTGGCAGCTTCCCTCCCGTGTGCTCAGCCCCCAGTCACGAACATCTCCACAGGGTCCATTATTGGCTTGCCCTTGAGGATCTTGCTATGTAGTTGGCGAGATGAGAACAACTTCCCCCAAATGACTTGAGAATAATAGAAGATGGAAATACTCAAGGGCTAAAGAAAACCAATTGAAAGAGTTTTTGAGAACATTTTTAAAACATCTTAATATGTAGTCGATATCCTGGAAACTTTTTTTCCAAGCATATGTAGAAAAATAGCTCTCTGGGCCATTTTAAAGTACTCTAATGTACCATAAATCATGACCATGTAGTTTAGCTCTCTCTTTGTAATCTTTAAGCCTTCTCCAGATACTGTAATTGCCCAATGATAGAACATGGTCCCCTGATTAATAAATAATAATGTTGAAGACAGAGACTGGATGGCAGGTTTGAGAGGAAGGAAGGTTCTGGCTTCTCAGCAACAGCTTGGCTCTAGTACCAAGTTGCACAGACACATTTCTGGGCCTGGGGAGGGACACAGGTGGCCCCACATCTAGTGCACTCTTTGTGCCTGTTGGGTTGTGACCACATGGACCTCTGCTGCCAGGCAGGGGAGAATTGCTAAGTGAGGTGAGGCTGCCCTGGGGGTTGTGAGATGGAGAAGAAAGGTGGGCAGATGTCTCCAGGGACTCTGCCCACTTTCCTCACCCCTCACACAGCCAGGAGGTGTAAGAAACACCCTGGATTTTCCTGGAAGGAAGAGAGAGAAGTGGTTAATTCCAGGAGCCTCCTATTCCACTGAGCAATATTCTCTTTTTGGGGGTTGGTGCAAATGACCCTGGACAGCGAGGCTGTCCCTGTCACCAAAAACAAATGCCCTTTTCTGAACCATTAGGTTCCAAAATGAGAAGGCTGTGTCATGGCCACAGAATGCAAAGGGAAGGCAGCTTGCATCAGTGGTCCTGGGCAACATAGTGTGCTGATTTGCTGCACCAACCTCCTCTTCTGAATGTCCACGAATTCATCTCTGCTTCCTAAACTACTTCTTCCAGGAACAATGAGCCACCAGCTGTGGTGCTGGGTGCTCCTCATTGTTCCCAAGTGTGCTGGTGTGGTCCTCCTTGGCGATGATGACTATGATGGTGAAGACATCAATCCAACCTAATTGGTGCAGCCAAGAAAAATGGAGGGCCGCTGTCAGTGTCTAACTCTGCAGGTCCTGACCTGACTCCAAGGTAGATTCTCACAAGCCCAAGGCTTCTCCTGAGACTTCCCAGCACACACATACCTTTGTGTCACACACCCTGACCTCATGTCTAATTAGCTGTGTGCATGTCCTATGGATGGTGAGCGTCATGGTGCATGACACTGGGGCCATATGCTGATGGGCCACAAAGAAAAGAGCACCCCAGTGCACAGCTTACAGCCCTGATCCTGTGCTTCCTGTCCTAGCCCCCCCCAGTGGCCTACTGAGGGAGGGAGGAAAGTGGGAAAGAGGTCTGTTTCCAGCATGGGGATCTGATCTCAGAGACCCCAAAACATCTCAGGAAAGTAGCTCTGGATCTCCCTTGTGTTCCCTGAGAACCTCAACTTTGCCCTCATCGTGTTCCCTCTCTGCTGCTGAAGGTGGCTGCCCTATGCCCAGCCCGGGGAGGCCATGGGGGCCAATGTGCAGCACTGACCTGGGGGGAAAGTGGGCCTTGAACTTGGTCTGGAACATCCTGGCCAGGATGACAAGCAGGAGCACCAGCAATACGCTGGTAGCCGTGAAGGCCACGATCTTCCACGTGGTCAGGAGGGTCTCATGGGTGCCGGGCCACGTTTGCTCTGCCGTGAGAGAGAACAGGACCGGTGTGAGGCTCTCAGACCAGAATAGGCTCTGAGCTTCCCCGCTGGCTCACCTGCTGGATTGACCTGTCATGTAGTGGCTGCCTGAGCCTAGGGCTGGGCAGAGACACCCCACACCCACGCTGCTCATGTGAATTGTGTCAGGATCCGCACAGCAGTATGGGCTGCTCTGCCGGACCGCAGACAGGCCTGCCTATTCACAGTCCAGCCGTGGGCGAGGGTCTGGCACAGACCTGAATAATGAACAGGGTTCTTGAGAATGAAGGGGGTGGGGGTCTCTTTCCCCTGGAGAATTTGTTGAAATGGACCAAGGGCTGGGGGTGCAGGAAGCTGTTCTGGGACCTACAGTTGTGTGAGTGAAGCCAGGAACACAGGGTGAAGGGGACACATCTACTCCACGGCCCTTACTCTCTGTCACCTCTGGCTATCAACCGTCTGTCAGGTCAGGCACAGCAGAAGCAGACCCTTCCAGGAGAGATTCTTGTTCTTTCAACACAGGTCACCCTGCCATAGGACTTCCCTCTGCCCTATGGCCTTCTGTGTGTCTGTGGAGAACCAGCAGGAACTAGCACTTCCCTCACACTCCATGAAGGGGAGAAGCATGCAGCCATCACCACTGCTCAGGGCAGCTGCCGCAGCCTGGAAAGTGCTAAAGATGGTGGGCAGGAGACTGTGGGGTAGCACCCAGGGCTCCCTCCTTTGGTCATTATCCTGGAGTGCTTGGGCCAGTGAGGAGGTTGGTTTGCAAGTAATTTGTTACTAACTAGGAACCACTGAGCTTGCAGATAGCCTACACTGTTATAAGCAGGTGTTACCTACAGAATCATCTGTATTCTGATATGTAATTGTGAGTGGAAGAGAAAGGTGGAGTTATGCCTTGCTTGGGTCCCAGGGCACTGTGCGTAATTCTGCTCACACCATGGACCTGTGTCCTTGCTAGTGAAAAGGGAAAAGGCTAGGACACAACAGAGTGCACCGAGGCTGCAGGTCCTTCTGTGGATCCCAGGGGTGTGGGGACCCTGTTCAGAGGGTCGGCACTTTTACCTGGGAACGAGCAGGTTAACTAACACTCCTGACCCTGTGAAGGGCCTACAATTATATGGCGCAGAGTCCAATATCGGCCCCCTCCCCACAGAGACATGAGTCCCTATCTTGCTCCTGGCACTGCATGTGGGAACAGAGGTGCAACTCAGGACACAACCACCGCCTGCGCGCTCACATGATCCAGGAGGGTCGGCCCCTCGAAGGGCAAGGCTTTTGTCTTACCTGATTTGATGCAGTAGACTTGATAGGAAGGAAACCACTCTCCGTACTGGCAGGTGATGTACTTGTAGTCACTGGTGAGGCTGTAGCCGGGATCGCAGTAAAACTCCACCACAGTCCCGTGGTTGTAGCGCTCACAAGGCCGCGGGTGGCAGATGAAATCTCCATGACTCACCATTGGAGGTAGTGGACAAACTTGGGCAGTGGGGGAGAATAAGAGTTTCAGAACCAGACGCTTACCCTCGTCTGAGGACACAGATTGATCTAGGACAACTCAGTTACTTGAAGATGTGCTTACACATTAATCACCATTCCTTCTGCAACTGCACGTGAAATAAAAAAGAAAAAATTAATCACTAGACTATTGAGTTGTACTAGAGATGGTCCTTTCTTTTGTAATTTTGCATGAGGTCCAGTGGAAGCCTGTTATGGTATTCTGAGCATGTGCCACCATGCCATGGCATTGTAAAGTACATCGTAAAGGAGTGGCTCATTTTACAATGCAAAGAATATGCCTATTATTAGATAGTATTAAGTGGCTCTATCAATAATGCATGCTATTATGTGCCAGACAACCTAGTAAATAAAGTTAAGGTATTTATGGACAAAATCGTTACCGAAAGGAATAGCTATCCCAAGCCTGTTTCTGTGGCCTTGGCAATAATTTGGGGCTGTTCCATTCATGGGGCAGTGTCCCTAATGTGATTCCCCACTGCCCTGCTGGGATTTGGCCAATGACAAATGTGGAGAAGTTCTTCCAGCTCTGGTGACAGACCCAGGCCACACACACCTGCTCACAGGCAAAACTGGGCCACTGGGGAATGAAAATCATGAGCCTTGTTTTCTATGATTTGTTGTGCCACCTACACGCCATGTGACCTTGAGCAGGTCCCTGAACCTCTTACAGGCCTTGGTTTTACCCTCTGTAAAATGGAAACTTATTCTACTGTAGATGATGTTTTAAGATTTTTCTGACTCTACTATTCCATTATGTTAGGGGAAGGAAAAGTTGTTTTTAGTTTCCTATCCTGAGACTGTGTTCTGGGTTGAGAAGTAAGAATGGTCTCAGAAAGACAGACAGCTTTAGTAGAGATGGCTGCTTATTCATCTTGTGCCACAAAGAGCTCTTTCCTGGAGGAGGACTCAACAGTAAACAGCACTGCCACACTGACAGTCTTCAAGAAACACGCAAGCCTAGCCAGGCGTCGTGGCGGGCGCCTGTAGTCCCAGCTACTCGGGAGGCTGAGGCAAGAGAATCACCTAAGCCCAGGTTGCTGTGAGCAGTGTGACACAACGGCATTCTACCGAGGGCAATAAAGTGAGACTCTGTCTCTACAAAAAAACAAAAACAAAAACAAAAACACGCAAGTCACAAATGCCAGCTTCAAAACCACACCTGTGGCAACCACTAAGAACTTTGACCAAAACAACAAAACCAAAACAAAACCAATCAAAAGACACTCAACTTTTGAGCCTCTTCCCAAGGGTGTCCAAATGGGTCCTGAGGCGAGGCCTTTTCTGTGGTCAAGGGCATACTAAGCGTCCATTGACAGATGAATGGTTAAAGGAAATGTGTAATGTATACACCATGGAATCCTGTTCAGCCTTAACAAACAAGGAAATCTTGTCCTTTGCAACAACATGGATGACCCTGGAGAACATTATGCTAAGTGAAATAAACCAGAAGGACAAATACTGCAAGATCTCACTTATATGTGAGATCCAGACAAGTGGAAAGGATGAGTGGAGAAAATCTTGATGATGTAGGTCAAAGGGTAAAAAGTTGCAATTAAGCAGGATGAGCAGGTTAGAGAGCTAATGTGTAGCATGGGGACTACAGTGAATAGTATTGTATCTTATGTTAGAAATGTCCCGAGAGAGTAGATTTTGGGTGCTCTCACCACAAAAAATAAAGGGTATCTGTGTGAGGAGATGTATCATGTTAATTAACTTGCTTGACTATGGTGTTCATTTCAGTATATACGCATCTCAAAACATCATACACAATTTTTATGAAAGAAAGAAAAGGATCTACAGAGCAGTGGAGCTCTCCTCTTAGCAGGCTTTCCAAACAAGTACCTGAGGGCCACTGTAGGATTAAAAATTACCCGAACTGTTTTCAAGGCCCAAAAATCATTCTGAAAGAGGTCCTGTAAATGTATGCAAGTTTGTCAGCAGCAGCGATCTGTCTCTCTTGGTCTGAGGGATAAATGACTGTTCAAATCCTCACGTTAACCCCGAGGCAAATGCTAAAGCAGCAGTCCCCAACCTTCTTGGCACCAGGGACTAGGGGAGGGAGGGGATGGTTTTCATATGAGTCTGCAAGAAGTTGATTAATTATGGTCTCTGTGCCGTCAAACTTCTCTGCTGGTGGTAATCCACAGTTGCAGCCACTCCCCAGGGCATCACAGCCTCAGTTCCACCTCAGATCATCAGGCATTAGGTTCTCCTCAGGAGCATGCAAGTGCAGAGTTTGTGGTCCTGTGAGAATCTAACAGGGCCATTGATCTGACAGGCGGCCGTGATGTGAGTGATGGGGAGTGGCTGTAAATACAGATGAAGGTTTGCTTGCTTGCCTGCCACTCACCTCCTGCTGCGTGGCCCAGCTCCTAATAGCCAAGGACTAGTAGGTCTGTGGCCCAGGAGCTGGGGAGTGCAATGCTAAAGAATGGCTATACTCTATGATCAATCATTGAACAAGCCAAATGGAGGCAGCACAGTGAGGTGCACACTGGTGTGGGCTATAGAGTTAGCCAAATTTGTGTTCAAATCCCAGCTCCACTACTGACAAGCTATAGAGCATAAAGTAGCTTGTTTAATTTCTTGGGATCTTAGCTTTTCCCTTTGTATAATAAAGGAAACAATTCCCAACTAATACAGTTGTTATGATTAAAAGATCTATAACACAATGCTCAGGGCATAGTAGGTACTTAATACATAACAGCTGTTAGTATGAACGGCACCTAGATTTGATGAGGCTCTCGGGCTGCCCTTCCCAAGCTGGGGCACTGCCAGGCTCCTTACACAACTAGACATTGGGATTGTGCCAGGGCAGCCCCAAACATTACGGAGATCTGGACGCATCTCATTGCTGCATTTTCTCAGAGGCCAGATAAAAACCATCCATTGTAGAGCCTTTAATCCTGAGACTGTCACAATCGGCTTGTAATGGAGACACATTTCCCCCCGAAGTGGAAACATTTATCTTCACACCTTGCAGCATTTCAAATGATGGCACCTGGCAGACCATTAGCTTTGTGATAGAGGAAACCCCCGTGGTACAGTTGGGATAGAGAGTGGAGAATGTTTCCTTTGAATTGGAAAGAAACAACAAGTATTATTACTTATTAATATAAACTTCAGGAGACTGGATTAAAAATCCCAATATAGGAAGACCAGAGGGTCAGGGGACTTCCACCTCCCTCTCAGCATAGCCCCTCACTGTGGGGTACAGCTGAGCTCTGCTACCCACTCCTCTCCGCACCTTCCCTAACCGGCATAAGGTCCCACCCTGACAGGCAGACAAGTGGACACACTCCCACGCTCCAAAGCCAGGTGAACAGGCTGCGTGGCTGGTGTTTGAAATCACCTGTGCGTTCCTAGAAATTTCAGTGAGTAAAAGTGGAATGGCCTTATCTCAGAACTCTCTTAGTCTCAGTCCATGATTCATACCCTGCCACTTGCTAGTTCTAAGCAAAATATACTTGTAAACGTAATCCTAGCACTCTGGAAAGCTGAGGCACGTAGATTGATTGAGTCAGGAGTTTGAGACCAGCCTGGGCAAGAGTGAGATGCCATCTTTACTAAAAAATAGAAAAATAAAAATTTAGCTGGGTGTGGTGGCAGGCGCCTGTAATCCCAGCTACTCAGGAGGCTGAGGCAAGAGGATTGCTTGAGCCCACTATGGATGGCATAAACAAAGATTCTTCTGCAACTTTATTTTTCTTAATATTTCTTACAACTTTAGAAATAATTAGCAATAGCTATTGCTTCTGTGAGAGTTGGAGGCTGGACAGTCAGTGGTTATAAGCAGAATCCAAGTGAGGCTCTGCTGAAACTCAGCCAGAAATGGATAATAATTTCTGTCTACCAGATGTGAAGACTTGCTCTTCTTCATAGCGGAAGATTAGGGCTCCTTTCAGATTAGCAGGAAAATTCCTACCTACCCCACTGACGGCAGAGTAGTTTTCAACATACAGTATTTAGTCCATGGTGGAATTTGCTAGGGGGGCTAGATGGCAGTGGGAGAGGTTGGGGATGGGTGCCGAGGCACGGGGACCCTCATCCTGCCCTGTGTTGGCTAAGAATGGCCTGAGCTTGGGGCTGAACAGGCTTGGCACCAGACTGCAGTTTCCCCAAATAAGTCCTCCCTCCTGGTCCAGCTTCCTTACAAGTTAGTGTCCTTTCCTTACCCTCCCTCTGGCTATTTCCTCCTATCCAAGTTTAATTCCAGCAGGGACAACAACCAGTTTCTTCAGGAAGCCTTCCCTGAGCAACTAAGCAGGGATCCTGGAATTCCTGGCATTTTGCGCCATTTACATGCCTTGAACATTTACAAATCCATGAACTTTTTGAGAGTCTAAGTTCTTGTAATTCCTGTAGCATCCAGGAGTTATCGTCTTGATAAACATTTGTTATTTGAATGGAAACTTCAAACTTTTCACAGTAAACCAGAGTCCATTCTCTGTCCTCTTCTCTCCCATTGGCGATTCGCTGCACTTTTCATGTTGTACCTAGTCCCTTTTTTTGGTTGAGACAGTTCCACTCTGTGCCCTAGGTAGAGTGCCATGGCGTTATAGCTCACAGCAACCTCAGACTCTTGTGCTCAAGCTATCCTCTTGCCTCAGCCTCCTGAGTAGCTGAGATTACAGGCTCCTGACACCACACCCAGCTACATTTTTATTTTTCTGTTTTTTAGTAGAGATGGTGTCTCACTCTTGCTCAGGCTGGACTCAAATTCCTGAGCTCAATCAATCTACCTGCCTCAGCTTTCCAGAGTGCTAGGATTACAGGTGTGAGCCACCATGGCTGGACATCCTGGTCCCATTTTTTAATGAAAAAAGAAAGTTGAGACATGATAAGAGCTTTATCATAGCCTCACAGCTTCACCCCATGGACACGGCAGGCAAGGATTTGCATGCATTTTAAGGATGTCTTAGTGATGGGAGCTAGAGCTTTGCCAGTCCCACCTCCAAGACCCACAGTAAAATAAAGAGGTCTATGTTCCTAGCAGCTCAAAACAATGCCAGTGGGTTCTTCCCACAGTGCTCTAACAAGTGTACAGATCATGTCACAATATGGCAAATGATAAAAAATTGAATGTTGAATTCAAACTTCCCTTATTGCATGAGAACAACATTTAGAAAAGAGACATGGTGGCACTAGGTTAGGGACAGGTAAGTGTTGGGGTGGGAGAGGATTTAAAGCTCAGCAGCTGTCAGCTGGTGTGTGGTCAATAAGATACATGGAAAAGATGCCTGGGCCTTCCTCCTGAAAAAAAGAAAACATACAAAGACTGTATTTCTTTCCATTGGGAAAAAAAATCCAAAGCCTTCTTCTAAAAAAATTTTAAAAATCTGGGCGGCGCCTGTGGCTCAGTGAGTAGGGCGCCGGCCCCATATACCGAAGGTGACGGGTTCAAACCCCGCCCCAGCTGAACTGCAAAACAAAAAAATAGCCAGAGGGTTTTGGCGGGCACCTGTAGTCCCAGCTACTCGGGAGGCTGAGGCCAGAGAATCGCCTAAGCCCAGGAGTTGGAGGTTGCTGTGAGCTGTGTGATGCCAATGCACTCTACCGAGGGCCACAGAGTGAGACTCTGTCTCTACGAAAAAAAGATAAAAATAAAAATCCTTTATTTTTTAGAGCAGCTATAGGTTCACAGGAGTTTTGAGCAGAAGGTACAGTCCCTGCTCCCACATAGGCATAGCCTCCTGCTCGTCAACATCCTTCACCACAGTGGCACATTTGTTACTGATGAAGATACATAGACGCAGCATTGCAACCCAGAGTCCACAGTTTCCATTAGGGTCCTCCTGGTGTTGTATTTCCTATGGGTTTGGACAAATGTATCCATGGTGGCATGTGGCCACCATTATAGCATTACTCGTAGCAGTGTCACTGCCCTAAAAATTCCTTGTGCTTCACCTATTCCTCTCCCTGCCCACAACCCCCGGAAACCTTCGCTCATTTTGCTCTCTCCATAGTTTTACTTTTTCTAAAATGTCATATAGTTGGAATCATACAGTGTGCAGCCTATTTAGATTGGCTCCTTTCACTTAGTAATATGCATTTAAGCTTCCTTCATGTCTTTTCATGGTTTGATAGGTAATTATTTTTAGCACTGCATAGTATTTTATTGTTTAATGTCTCACAGTTCTTGGTTGCTTCCAAGTTTTGGCAATTATGAATAAAGCTGCCCTAACATTCATGTGCAAGTTTTTGTGAGGACATTAGTTTTCAACTCCCTTGTATAAACACAAAGGAGTCTGACTGCTGGATAGGATAGTAACAGCATGTTTAGTTTTGTAATAAACTGCCAAACTGTCTTCCAAAGTGGCTGTACCATTTTGTATTCCCACCAGCAATGAAGGACAGTTCCTGTTGTTTCATATCCTCATCTGTCTTTGGTGTTATCAGTGTTCTGGGTTTTTGTCATTTTAATAGGTAAGTAGTTGTATCTCACCGCTGTTTTAATTCACAATAAATCTCATTGTTGTCATGTCCTGATGACATATGATGTGAAGCATCCTTTCATATGCTTGACACCTGTGCATCTTCTTTGGAGAAGTAGCTGTTCAATTCTTTGGACTGCCTTCTTTTTAATTTATTGTTGGGGATTCATTGAGGGTACAAGAAACCAGGTTACACTGATTGCATTTGTTAGGTAAGGATGCTCTTACAATCATGTCTTGCCCCCAAAAGGTGTGGCACACACCAAGACCCCACCCCCTCACTCCTCCTCTCTCTCTCTGCTTTTCCTTTCCCCACCCCTCCCTTCTTCTTTCTCTCTCTGGTCTCCCCTTTCCCCCACCCCCACCGTGTCATTAATTGTCCTCATATCAAAATTGAGTACATAGGATTCATGCTTCTCCATTCTTGTGATGCTTTACTAAGAATAATGTGTTCCACTTCCATCTGGATTAATACAAAGGATGTAAAGTCTCCATTTTTTTTAATGGTTGAATAGTATTCCATAGTGTACATATACCATAGCTTGTTAATCCATTCCTGGGTTGGTGGGCATTTAGGCTGTTTCCACATTTTAACGATTGTAAATTGAGCTGCAATAAACAGCCTAGTGCAAGTGTCCTTATGAAAAAAGTAGTGCAAGTGTCCTTATGATAAAAGGATTTTTTCCATTCTGGTTAGATGCCCAGTATTAGGATTGCAGGATGAAATGGGAGGTCTAGCCTGAGTTCTTTGAGGGTTCTCCATACTTCCTTCCAAAAAGGTTGTATTAATTTGCAGTCCCACCAGCAGTGTAAAAGTGTTCCCTTCTCGCCACATCTACACCAGCACCTGCAGTTTTGAGATTTTGTGATGTGGGCCATTATCGCTAGAGTTAGATGATATCTCAGGGTGGTTTTGATTTGCATTTCTCTAATAATTAGTAAGAATGAGCACTTTTTTTATATGTTTGATAGCCATTTGTCTGTCCTCCGTAGAGAAGGTTGTATTCATCTCTCTTGCCCATTGATATATGGGAGTGTTGGTTTTTTTTCATGTGGATTAATTTGAGTTCTCTATAGATCCTAGTTATCAAGCTTTTGTCTGATTCAAAATATGCAAATATCCTTTCCCATTGTGTAGATTGTCTATTTGCTTTGGTTGTTGTCTCCTTAGCTGTACAGAAGCTTTT
>CAUYRH010147845.1:0-59007 GCA_963574655.1 Perodicticus potto | reverse complement strand
GGTTCGCCTGTACCCTTCTAAGATGCACCGTAGGTGTGGTGTCACCAATTATCCTCCCTCCACCCATCCTTCCCCCCTCCCTTGCCCCTAGTGTGTTTTATTCTTAAACATTTCCGCCCCTTGGCTTCTACATACATAGTACTATCTGCATGGCAAAGAGTATAAAAGGTTAGAAAGAATGAGCACCCAAATGTCAAATTAATAAAGCCTTTGTGTTAGGAACAAGTAAATGGAGGGCAGAGAAAGAGGAGGATGTGGGTATAGATTGTGCATTGGGGAGGCTATTGTCCAACTGTTGCTGAATACTCTTGCTTTCATATAATAATTTAGATTATTAGTATTCCTCATTAGATGAGTTTCACTGGCACATCAATGTGTAAATGATATAAGTTCTTCTCCTTCTGCACCAATATATTTAAAAATCCAAACAATATGCCACACCAGTCAACAAAGTAAGTAACATTTACTGACCCAAATATGCCAGGCACTGCCTAAAACACTCCAGAGATAGGATTACATTTTATTACAACAATAACCCTGTGAGGTAAATACTATTATTTTCTTTAAATAACAGATAATGAAACAGAGACACAAAGAGCTGATGTTCTCAGGTGATGCATAGCTAGAAAATAAGAGAGCCAGATCTTATATCCAGACAACTGTCTCCCAAGCCTATTATGAAAGTGTCCAAGTGGTAGATATTATATAGTCAGGAAAGGTTCATACTGGCCTTTGAACTGAGATTATACAGCAGAATGGCTTTAATATTTTTGCTCCTTACACTTCCATAATTTTTAACAATGAGAATGTAATACTTTAAAAATAAAACTCTTATTAAGTATAAATAGAAGAATTTGAGGTTTGTACTATACAAATTACTGAGTAGTTAAGTAGTTTAGCTGCTAACTTGGAATGAACCTACAATTAAGATTTACCACCATAAATTTATCAATCAATCATGATATATTCTTTTCACATAGTATGAATGTACTACTGAGTTTAATTTGGAAAACCACAAGTAATTTAAGAGATGATTGCAGGTTGCTACACTTTATAAGCTGTCACTTGCCATTGTTAAAGGAGTAGGTTTCTGATTCAACATTTTGAGAGTTCTAGAGTAAAATGTGCTTTAAAAGTACTTATTAAAATATTGGAGTTAGATATCACTGGACTGGGACAGTGTAATTCTATGTTCTTGTATAAAAATGCTTCTTTTAAAAGCATTTTTAAAGACCCCTTAAAGGTCTTACATTCATTTTTTAAAGCATTCTTAAAGAGACCTTAAAGGTCTTATATTCATGGTATATTCACGTAGTTTTTCCTTTGTTTTGAAGCTTAGTATATTCTGTTTGAGAGAAAGTGTTGAATATCAAAACAAATACCGAACTGGTGCTAAAGAGACCTGGTTTGGGTTTTGAATACAGGTCTATTTTTTGATCCAATTGATTTTTCTACACTTAGAAGATCATATTCATAAAATGGCAAGAGTGACATGGTCCTGGATAGTTTTTCTAAGATTACTTATGGCTCAAAACACCAGAATTCTATAAGCCATGGAATGATATCATCGAATCTTAAAGATAAGTTGGATAAGAAGAACGAGGCAAAAATCTTACATTATTATCTTTATATCAATCGGGATATTCAGTTGCAAGCAATGGAATGCACACTGGGTAGCTTAAACCAATTGGGGTTGATCAAAGATATTAGGTAGCTCAACGAACTTTCAAGAGAGCTTGAAAAACAGGTATGGATGAGTCTTGGCAAGGACCAACATAGCCAAAAAGAACATCCAACTCCATATGCTGTGGATGGTTACATGGAAAACACCTCTGCTGCTGCTGGCTGCGGATCATGGTTGGCACAGACAGCATAAGCCCGATTGCCACAAGCCCTGAGGGACAGATGCACCACACTTGCCAAATAATAGATTCGTCTGGGCTCAGCTGCCTTCTCATATAGCCACCTTCTGCATCCAAGCCTCATGCAAGTACATTTAATTACTGAAACTTCAGTTGCATCCTTATAACCCTCACTACAAGAGGATGCCTGTAGCTCAAAGGAGTAGGGAGCTGGCCCTATATGCCAGAGGTGGCGGGTTCAAACCCAGCCCCGGCCAAAAACTGCAAAAAAAAAAAAAAAAAAAAAAAAAAAACAAAGACTCTGGGCAGGACAAATATCCAGAAATGTTATTTCTGAATATCAAACCTTATATATCCTATAGCAAAAGATGATTCTAGTACTTGTTATTAAAACTCATTTTCTTTAAAACCTTATTGCCTCACACTGATCAGAACTTAGCCGTAGAAATAGAAACCATTCTGGCTAGTTTACACAGAATGAGATTTAATTCTGAGATTTAGCTGGGGGAGGTTAGAAGGGCTGGTTGTCAGCTGAGCTTTCAGGAATGACAACAACAGCCCAAAGTGGTTCACCAAAACACCAACATGTCTCTTCTTCTGGTGGAGGGAGCTGGAACATTTGCTAGGACTGCTGGTAACAAGACAAGCACTTTGGTCATCTGTGCCCACAAACTGCCCTCATTCACTGCACCTTGACACTCACTAATCTGGGGTCTAGTTGCTCAGATTTTTATGACAGTTACTGAGAAAAATCATATACTTTCATGATGGTGATTGTCACGAAAAGAAGCAGAAGCTCCTGTTCAGATTCCATCTTCTTCCTTCCTAATGTTACTAGGTGCATTTGCTGGGTAGAAATATGATCACCTGAAGAATCAGAACCAGAAAAGTGTCTGAGAAAGTTTCCTTGAACATTCTATTGCTAGTGTGGGATGAAACAAGTGACCAAGTGAGCCATCTGCAATGTCTATCACATTGCGTCGAGCTCTTAGGACAGCTGGTAACGCCCATTCTTATCCGTGAGCTATCATCTAATAAATCATGAAAAAATTGAGTATACTCCAGTGATGCTTGAGATTCTAAAAAATTAAGGAAGTTGTCCACTGTCACGCAGCTAGGACATGGAAGAAGTGGGTTTGGGGGTGGCAGCTGTGGCTCAAGGAATAGGGAGCCGGCCCCATGTACTGGAGGTGTGGGTTGAAAACCGGCCAAAAAACTGCAACAACAACGACAAAAGGATTTTGAATCTCAGCTTGCTGGTTCCAAGTGTAGGAGTCTTTCCATTCCTTTCTTCATTGCTTGCTTGTGGATAACCAGACTCATCTCACACACACGTACTTAGAGAAATTGTTCATTTGCACATGGCATATTTTTCTTTCTCAGCTCGGTTTTGGGCCCCAGATTAGATCATGAGGCAGGAAACACGCAAGTTCTTAGATTGTGTGCTCATTAGTTGCTTCCTTTGCAGATACTAAAATTGGCGACGTTCCTGCTGTAATGGGACGTAATGGAACCATAATTGCATAGCAAAATCATAATGAATCTATTCCATTTATGGCCAGAGATATGATGATGACATTCAGTCTAGTTTCTGAAATAGAGCTTCAGATTAGGACACCCTAAATCAAAACACATTTTTCCCCCAAGAATAAAGCTTAATAGTATATATAATTCAAATATTGTTCCTTATTAAAATTTTTATTATAGTATATTCTTAGTGAGCCCCTGCAATGAATGAGATTTCTATTTTGGGTGTCTGAAAGTAACTCACAGCTGCTACACAGTTTATATTTATATTTTAATAATTAGCAGTGAAAGAAGAACTTGCATTTTTGCAATTCTAGGTATATAGAAGTGAAGGAAAAAGTAATTTAAAAAAACTGAACTATTTAACGATGTTTTATAATGTTTTTGGAAAGGAGAATACAGAATCCTTTAAACATGCTTGAAGGTTGGACTTCTCTAGGGAAAAAATGGTATGAGGCAATGTAAAGTCACTCCTTACTGCTACTCGGGACACATCAATTGCACAAAGATGGTCTGGTGCCATGGACTTGGAGGTGTGATTTTAAACACCTTTTCCAACATTTTGAGACAAGTCCCTAAGATTCTGTTCTTGAGAAGGTGGTGTGGGGGAGGGGTGGTCAGCAATGCTATATTCCAAAATTACAGCTAATCCCATCCTATGAATCAGTTTAATTCTGAAAGGAAGAGAAGCAGGGATACTTATGTCATCAGGATATGGATTTCAGGCAAAATGCAGAAATTCTCTGTTTCAAAGTTTTAAGTGAAGATAGCTTTTTGTGAATAGAGAGAGGTCTTTAATAACCAAAACATAATCATTAAGTTCTTTGATATAGGGAAAAATCTCCTTTAAAAGACATACTTGTCTTTAATTTTTTTAACATAAGGTAAAAAAAAAAGTTATCTCTTCACCTGTAGTCCCAGCCACTGGGGAGACTAAGGCAGGAGAATCACTTGTGCCCAGGCATTTAAGGTTGCTGTGAGCTATGATGACATCACAGCACTCAATCCAAGGTGATAGAGTGACACTCTGTCTCAAAAAAGTAAAGAAAAATGTAATCCCATTCTGTTGGGTGACTAGTGGACCTCAACCTGGGACAGTGACCAGCAAGGGAGGAAGTGCTGAGGAAAGGACAAAACTTACTCCAAACTTAGTGCATAAAACTAGAAGCCTATAAGGGCATTCACAGTTTCACATGCCTGGTGGCAGCATGAGAACAATACAGCCCCTGTCCTGTTTTCCAGAGTCTTTTTATTGGGTACGTAACAGAGTATACATGCAAGGATGCACAGCAGTCTGTAGTCAGCAGTCAAGGTTAAAAATGAGAGAGGGGAGATTACAACCCCCAGGAAAGTTGAGTAAAGGGTAAACAGGGACACAGCATAATGGAACATCTGAAGAGGTCAGATAAAGGTGCAAGGAGAGGGAGGGGAGAGTAAGTCTCATCTCCTCAGACATCTCAGCTTCTTTAGCCTAAGCTAGTAGTTTATGGTTTCAGCTGCCTGCACTGCTGACTTCCCCACGCGGAATAGTCATGTAGAGTTTTTCCTAATTGGGCAACTTCAGACTGCCTTCTTCATGATTAGGAGTACAGGGGTGGCCTGCCTGTGGGCTTTACCTTGGCTTTTGAAGGGCCCATGGGGTTTCAGCCTATCTATTCCCACACATTTCCAAGTGAATATGGAAATAAAATTCCATTTCTTCCCTCCCCTCAGTATTTGATTATTATTAAACATGGCTTTCAGTGGAAACAATACCCCTATATTCAAACCTCTACCTGTGTGGAGATACTACAGCACCGTTTTCTTTAGTTATAGGATTTTGGGTGTTCCCTGAAATAGACTAGGGAAGCAATTGTCAAACTTGAGTGTGCACAGATCATCTGTAGGGCTTGTAAAAACACAAATTGCTGGGCTTCTGCTCTAAGGCTTCTGATTCAGCAAATCTGACAGTGCCTGGAAATTTGCATTTCTAACAAATTTTCAGCAGCTTATGCTGCTGATCTGAGGCCACACTCTTTGCTTGATGTTTCCTGGTAAGTGAAATTAATGACAACAATGGCAATTTGTTAAATAATATTACATAAACCCAAACAGGTTTAGAATTAGATTGCCAATTGACTCTGCTTTATTCCGATGAATGCCTTACTTTGTGCAACCCCTAAGCTGCAAAAGTTATGATTCACCAAAAGGAATGTACCAAGTGGAGGAGAGTATGGTCGAAGGAATTCTGAATATGGAGTCAGAATATCTGCATGTAAATTTTAGCTCCACTTCTTATGAACTTCACCAATCCCGGGCAAGAAACCTACACCTTATCCTCCCTGAACCTTAGTCTCCTTATCAGCAAACTAGGGATGCTGCCATCTGCCCTGGAGAACCTCAGAAATTCTTACAGGGATCAAGTTACATAATGTATCTAAAAGTAACCCATCAACAGGAAAATGACAAATAAACAAGAAATAGAATTCTATCCAGTAAAATATAAATTCAGCCTTGACAAGCTGGTCCCCAAATAACTATAACAAAAAAAATATGACAAAGAGATCAAATTATGTGTCCATACATTAAATAAAAATTTCTGACTATATAGAATAAATTTTAGAAATTAAAATAAACACTGTTTATAGGCATCTATAATTTGTAAATTACATTATATACTCCTAAGAGATAAAAAAAACAACAACAAAGTATTTTTCCTAGTCCCTACTCCACGTAGGAATTCCACTCAGTCAATATAATTCAGACATCAAATTCCCCAGTGGATTTCAGCTGGATGTCCTCTAATTTAATTCAGTTCTGACACTATTTCCCCCTCACAAGTTGAGGACTCAGTCTCACAAGACTACTCCTCATATCAGATGCTAATTGTAAGACCCAAGTTGTAACCTGTACTTCTGACCAACTGCCTATAAATTAGGGTTTCCATGACCCCTTCTTAGGTTGGGTTAATTTCCTGGAGCAGGTCACAGAACTCAGGAAAACACTTTACTTACGTTTAACCATTTATTATAAAGGATATTGTAAAGAATACAGATGAATAGCCAGATGGAAGAGAAGCACAGGGCATGGGAGAAGGTGTATGGGATTTTCTTGCCTTTTCTGAGTGTATCACCCTCTAGGAACCTCCATGTTCACAAATTTGGAAGCTCTCCACACCCAATCCTTTTGTGTTTTTATGGTGGCTTCATTACATAGGCATGATTGATCATACTATTGGCCATTAGTATCAACTCAACCTTTAGTCCTTCTCCCCTCCTCAGACATTAACCTCTACTCTTCTAATCACATGTTTAGTTTGCCTGGTAACAAAAGCTCATTCTGAGGCATCCAAGAGCCCACTACAAGTCACCTCTTTAGAACAAAAGATGCTCCTATTACTCGGGAAATTGCAAAGGTCTTAGGAGCAATTTGTCGGGAACTGGGGTCAAAGACCAAATATCAGAACAAAAGAATCTCCCAGTGCTACAAAGGTTTTAGAACTCTGTGTAAGGGACCAGGGAGCAGAGACCAAATATATATTTTGTATTATATCACAATATCATAATACCTAATCTTGATGTGATTAGTGTAAATAATATTCTTTTAATCCCATATTATCTTTGAGTCTTTAATAATATTAATAACAAGGCATATTTATGTAGTATTTGTAATTTTCTTTTACACTATTTAACCTTCACAGGTCGCTTGCTGAGGCAAGTAGTGTATTTTCCCTCTTTATTATTCCCACTTTTTTTAGTGTCCTTGGCTTCCCTGTTGCCCTGGAATTAACCAACCACCACTGTGGAATCTTATCAAAGTATTTTCTTCTCATGATACCTATGGACATTACTTGAGCATATGAGATGGCTCAAGGTCTAGATCTTGACATTTACAAAGCTAGGCACCCTTCCCTCTCTTCAGCGTCTTCTTCCAGAGGAGAAGAAGAGAGCTTTTGGTTTTCTCTTCCCATGGTCCTAAGTAGTGCTCTTGCCTTTTGTTTATGGTCTCCTGAAACAGTTGTCCTGAAAAGTCAGCATTATGAATGTTCCAAGAGGGCTCTGGGAACTTCTGAAATCTTTACTCTGAGGCTTGCATCCTTCTCATACTCACAGCATTCTGTTGTCTAGTACTGCAACATCCTGAGAGGAGCACCAGGGGCCACACCACAGGCAGGGAAAGCAGAAAGACCTATCAGTTCTCTACTGAGTATACCCTCATCACACAAAAGATTATAAAGCACTGAGGCCAATGGAAGAGAGAGTGCCTCGGAGACCTGAAATGTGGGATAAGAGAAGAAATGGTGTCAGATCTGGTGTGATTCATTGTAAAAATTGAAGAACAAAATGAACAAAATTTAGTGAGTGAAAAGCAAACAACTTATTAGGACCCCTTGAAATATATTCTCAGAATATTTATTCTTTTTTTATGATATTCTCAGAATATTTCACCTCAACTGTGTTCTCCTTTGAGAGCCCATCCAACTTTGCCCTGACTGTGTAAAGAGAGAATATGAAATAACAAAAGTTTAAGTCAAGATTACACAGCTGGCACGTGGGAGAACAAGACTTGTACCAGGGACTCTAGACCCCATGTTTTCCCTTACCCACTGCAGGAAGGTGAGTTCCCTTTGATGCTTTGTCACAACCATGTATCATAAGACACGACCTGAGACAAAGGGAGCTGAAACCCAAGTGTTTCCACATGTGAAAGGAGTGATGCTGAGCTTTCTCCCGGAAACTCAGCATGGTTATCAGGTGGCTGAGAAGGGTTTGTGGAGTGGACAGGCCTCCTCTCTGGCAAGTTTTCTGGTCCTAGGTCTGCTGATTACACTCAGCTCCTATCTTGAAAAGTCTAGGTGAGTGGTAAAAAGTTGTTTTGCTCAAAATCCCACCTTGCCTTCTTTTGTAAAGTAGTCTCCTCAAAGAGATGCTTGAATGCTAATACCTTTATTTGATGCAAGTCATTTAAACTCTCTGAAATCCTGCTTACCTAGGTCTGGAATGAGAGGAGTGGATGATTTCCAGTGATGATTTAACTGAAGATTCTGAAGGATTTTCAGCTGCCTGACTTAAACATAAAATGCAGAATACCTTATGCCACATTGTTTCAGTTTTGGGTTCCATAACCCTAAATGTTTTCACATGAGAGTAACTATTTTTGGTTTCATTTACTGATTTATGAATGACTACTACTCATTTTTGGCTGTGTGAATTCTAATAAAAGCTAAAATGTTTTGAGTATTCACTATGTGCCAGTTGTATGCTTTTAAACCACATATAGCAGTGAAATTCAAGGATTATTTTTCAATTATTTTTCATATTGAATGAGCCAGAATTCACATTTTATTTTGCCATAAAAATGTCCATCACGTGAACACAAAACCCCTAGAGTGACATGCTATTCAGATTAAGGTATACAGGCCTGGTGGAGAACTCATTCTTTCCGGGTGTGTGTGAGACAGTCTTACTCTGTTACTCTGGGTAGAGTGCTTTGGTGTCATAGCTCACAGCAACCTCAAATTTAGGCTCAAAGCAATTCTCTTCCCTTTAAAGTAGCTGGGCCTAGCTAGTTTTTCTATTTTTGGTAAATATGGGGGTGTCACTCTTGCTCAGGCTGGTTTCAAACTCTTGAGCTCAAGTGATCCACCCAGCTTAGCCTCCCAAATTACTAGGATTACAAGAGTGAGCCACCTTACCTGGCCTGGAGAACTCATTCTTGTCAAGGGATGTGCAGGAGAGAATTACACCAAACTCAATGGGACATCAGATTGCAGCAAACAAAAGCAAAATTCTCTTTCACATCCAGAGCCTCTTTTCCCCTAAGAAAAGAAAGTAACTGCAGAATTTCACCCCTTATCAGTAATGCTGGCATATTTCTTGGGAAGGGCAGAGATTGCGCTCAGCTTAGGCCTTCTCTCTTCACAGACATGCAAGTAACTTTCCCGACAGCAAGATGCCACCAAACCGAGATGTTCTGGCTGGGTCAGTAAGCAGGGGGTTTCAGAAGCGAGGCATAAAACTCCACTCAAAGGAACATTATTTCCTTTTTTTTTTTTTTTTTTTTTGCAACTTTCGGCCGAGGTTGGGTTTGAACCCACCACCTCCAGCATATGGGGCCAGTGCCCTACTCCTTTGAGCCATAGGTGCCACTGCCCAACATTATTTCCCTTTTCTTTTTCAAAAGAGATATGAGGAGTGTTTGGCCTATTGTTGTAGAAGATCCAGAAGGATCACTTGTGTATTCTACCTTCAAATGATCTTTTCTATAAACTCTTTCTCAGATGCCAGTAAGGATCTAAAGGGACTCCTAGATTATCTTGGGTTTTCAGTCTCCTCCCAAGTAAATACTCCATAAGTTGTAAAGAAAAAAATAGTTTCAGAGTTCAACGATTTAAATCATTGAGAAGAGAATTAGATTCAACAAGTGTACTATTTAATCAGTTAAAGAATCCTCTCTCATCAGAAGAAGCTGGAACCCATGAGCCAAAGCCATCACATAAAGGGCTACATGGTCACCAGTAACTTTGTACTGTGTCAGAGATTAGCTTTCACAGAAGCAGGACATTGTATAAGCAGACAGCTTTGTCATCTTTCTGCTTCCATCTGAACTCTAATATCAAGCTGGATTAGGTTGTCACAAGGTGCCTCTTATAAGATCATAGCAACAGAAAAGCATTCGTGGAGCTGTATTTGAACTAAAATAAAACAGGCATTCTCTCTTCCCCTTTTGCATCGTGTTTGAAATTGTATCACCAGTATGTCACATCATGTTTCTTTTGTTATTATATATTATTTCACTCAATTTGGGAGGTACAGGGAAGAAATATATCAGAAGCAATTCACAATGGATCAGAATAGAATTGATCTTGCCAATAGATATTTCCCCCTACAATTCTATTTTTGGGGGGCAATGCCATTAGTCATTGTTTACACAATAAAAATTGAAAAAAACATATAAATTTTCTTTTGTAGGTAAGAGCTGGTATTCTACAGCAGAAAATGAAATCATACACATAGGTAAGAGAGGGATACTAAGAATGAAAATATTTCCTGTAGCAAGGGGGGAGATAGGTTAAGTTAACAGTAAATAACACTCAGTAATTATAACCAGGCAGCAATAAATAAATCAGTGTAGCAGGTCAGATAGAGGGTTAGTGGGGAGTGGTGCAGAAGAGTAATGTTCAGCTGGGCGGGGTTCTTGGGTGAAGCATATGCCCAGGCCCACCCTGGAGATGCTGACTCAAAAGGAAGGGCTGGGGTCTGGACATCTCTAAATTTAAATAATTCCCTAGAGCAGTGTGATTCACCCTTCTCTTAGACAACCTCTGCTCTCAGATCCTCAGAGAATGATACTTCATAGTTTGGAGAATGATACTTCTTAGTTTGAAAGAAAATGAAATAATTTTTCTGGTATGAACTTTGTGTCCCTACAAAATCCCTATGTTGAACTCCTAATCCTTCATGTAGTAAGAAGGGTATTAGGAAGTGGAGGGTGGATCCCTCATGAATATGGATGGAATTAGCACCCTTAGATCTCAGAGATCCCCCTTGCCTCTTCTACCACAAGAGGACACAGTGAGAAGGTGCCATCTGTGAAGCAGGAAGTGGGCCCTCACCATACGCCTAATCTATCAATACCCTGATCTAGACTTTCAGCCTCCAGAACTGTAGGTAATAAATTTTTATTGTTTATAAGCAACCCAGTCTTTGGAACTTTGTCCTAGCAGCCCAGATGGACTCAGACTGAAGTGATGACCTCCAGCAACCTCACCCCCGTGGCCTGAGAAGCAGCCCGCAGACCAGGTCACTACAGTCTTGCTCCTTGGCTTTATGCAACGTCTCTGGCTGACTTGTTTGGTTGATCTCGTCATTTAAAACACTAGAATGTGTAAGTGGTCTCCAAAACTGTTTTCCCTTTATACTACCTATTTAAATGAATAACCTCACCTCACCACCTGTCACCCAAGTTTTCCTGGACCCAACTCCATTTCTATCCTACATCTTCCATCTACTCACTTCTGGGGACAGTCGCTTCAACTTCCTTCACAGCTCTCAATCTTATCTCCTTCTATCGGCCCAATAACTGTGCTTTAGTTCAGGGCCTCATGATTTCCTGTCTACAGTCCTTTCCAGAATTGGTTTGCCTACCTTCTGTTTTATTCCCTGGATGCTGTTCATAAATCTGATCATTCACTTTCCTCCACTGCTTTTACAACTCCCCATTGCCTGCAGAATAAAATCCAAGGTTAGCACACAATGTCCAAACTGGTCTCAGGGGTTTAGTTTAAAACTCAGTAATATAATGAGGGATGTGGGCTGGATGGGAACAGTGGAGATTTGGGCAGGCTGCATTGCGTATGACCTCTGTAAGGGGAAGGCTGCTTCTAGCTCCCACTACTGATAGCTGAATCAATGCTTATGTCTCCCATTTTTCAATAGAAGCTGAATTCATATTTTTAAATTAAACATTAAAACCCTATGCTACCCACTTCTCAAGCCTGTGGACCGGGCCCAGTCCAGCTGCGGCTACTTCATACCCTTTGTTTTAAGCCTGCCCTGACTCCATCTGAATAGGTCTGATGTGCAGAGATTTCAAGTTGGTTAAACCATGCCCAGTATATGCACTGCTAAGACCTAACCCAAGAGATGTCAGAAAGCTTAATAAACGTTTGCCTTCTCACCTTCCTGTTCAAAACCCAGAGTTTTCTGTCCCATACATGATATAGTTAATCTCTAATCACATAATCATTACGTTTCATAGAGCTCCTTGCTTCTTTCTCTTTGCTTTATTTCTTCTTTATCACTTCCCTATAGCAGGGAGGCAAAGGGACTTCTCTTGCAAGAGAATGTAGGCTGCCATTACGATAAAAACAGATGACACCAAAATGTCCATGAAAGGCTTAAAAAGGTAGGATCGCATGGCCATTCAGGAAAGAGCTGGAAGGGCTGTGAAGGTGGGGCTCGCTCAGGAAGGCTGTGTTCACCTACTCATTTCTTGTTACCAGGAGTATTACCGGCTGTGTTCACCTCCTCATTTCTTGTTACCAGGAGTATTACCGGCTGTGTTCACCTCCTCATTTCTTGTTACCAGGAGTATTACCGGCTGTGTTCACCTACTCATTTCTTGTTACCAGGAGTATTACCGGCTGTGTTCACCTACTCATTTCTTGTTACCAGGAGTATTACCGGCTGTGTTCACCTACTCATTTCTTGTTGCCAGGAGTATTACATTTACTTTTCCACACACAGCCTCTCCAACATCATCAGCCTCTCTACCCTCATCTTCTCATAGAGCCTAGCTTGGACAGAATATTGAAACACTGATTTTCCCCACATTGTCCAGGGTCACTGCTCCCCTGTCACCTATACCTTATTTGGCTTAAACTGTTAATGAGAACACCCATGATTTCTGTTAACGTTAAAAGGTTAACCTTTTTAGATCTTAGACCTCCTTAAAATCTGAGGAAATTTATGGTATGGCTGTTATTCCCATGAAAACAGACGTCACACAAAAGTTTATAGAATTTTCATGTCAGGTTTAGTATGGCTACAGCACCAACTGTCCATTCTACTCAAACTCTCATCTATAGAATATACTGCTTAATGAGACAACGATGAGTAATGATCTCCTCTTCTCTTCTCTTTTCTTTTCTTTTCAAGACAGAGTCTTACTCTGTTGCCCAGGCTAGAGTACCATGGCATCGGCCTTGCTCACAGCAACCTCAAACTCCTGGGTTCAAGTAATCTTCCTGCCTCAGCCTCCCAGCTGGGACTACAGGGGCCTGCCACAATGACAGGATAATTTTTCTATTCTTAGTAGAGACAGGGTCTCACTCTTGCTTAGGCTTGTCTTGAACTCCTGAGCTGAAGCAATCCTCCTGTCTTGGGCTCTCAGAGTGCTAGGCCTGAACCACTGTGCCCAATTCACAGTGATTTTCTATGAGAAAAAAAAATACAATGAACACAGATGTAAATGTTCATGAATCTCCTTTCCTTAGTCTAGCATCCAAATAGGTCAAGTACCACTGCCTTTCATAGATAGCATCCTCTTTACAGAAGTTTGCAGAAACAAAGACTGCTTTTTGGTGGTTTTCTTTGCCCAAAGTTTTTGCTTTAGGAAAAGTTATAATAAATTTAATTTATATCCTTCCAGTGCTGTCTTGTTGCAGCCAGACAGAAAACACACTATCTTTCATTAGTTGGCTCCTGGATGGAACCTGAGTCATTCTTTCTGTGAAGAAGTAAAAAAGGAAGAGAGGGGGAGGCTGGTTGACATTCAGGAGGGAAACTCTCAACTTTGTGGGGAGTTGATACTTTGCTAAAGACCCTACAGGTCAGAGTCTGGTCCTCAGTGGTAGAGGTTTAGAAAACTGCTTTGATCAGACTACCAAAGGATGTGAGACCCTGGGAAACTAGTCATACTTTTCACAAAGGCTGACTAATACACCACAGGATGCTAGAAGTATATCTATTTGAGTAGAGTAGAATGCTATCTGTGTCCTCTTGCCACAAGACAGCCAACTTGAGAGACCAAATGAACATGGAAAGTTGCATAGGACGCATCTTTTAAGGTGAGGGAATGGCCGGTCTCATGGAGAAGCCTGGATGCTCCGCCTGCCTGCACTCTCTCCCCCATCATGGGAGTGTGGCTGTCAGGGAAGAGCAAGTCAGAGAAATATCCTCCTTAGGATCAACGCAAGTCTGTTGACTATAAAATACAAGCACACAAAAAAACACTGTAGATGACACGCCCGCGATATCTTCTCTTTAACGTGCTGCTGCCATTATCATTTTATATATATCCTCCATCTTTTGTTTCTTAAGTTGACACGTATCCCAGGTAACAGGTCTCTTAGTATCCTCTTCTCTGAGCTCCCCAAGTAAAGGATAATCTAAATCTATTGATGGTTTTGTAAGAGGCATGGAGCGAACTGCTTTTGAAATCCTCTCTAAGTTCTCATTTTTAAAAAACTCAAATCTGCTTCTGACCAAGCCTCTGGTTCTAACTCACAGTTTTGTGAAATATAGATTGAGAAACAAGTTTAATGGCAGAGAAGTAAATTCTATCAGCAAATTCCAGCATGTGAAAAATTCTACAACACACATGTCTCAGTTTCTTCAATAAAAGAATGAAAAGTTTAAAATAGAGGGAAAATGAGGGGAACATAAAAGAAAAAAAAATTTAAGGAGTATATCAACTAAGTACAACAAAGGAATCTTGTTTCAAATACACTTTACAAATGCTTCTTAACAAGCATAATGTTCGGCCAAACACCAGGAATACATACTGCATGAGTCTCCGCACATAAAATTCCAAATCCAGGCAGTGGTTACCTGTGGGTGGGATAGTCACTGGGGTTGGGGATCAGCTTCCGGGGTGCTTTTTAAATTCAGATCCTGGTTGTGTGGATGCATTCATTTATGAAAACTTTCCAAGCTGTAAAGTTATGTACTTCTCTTTATGTTATAAAATAAAATGTTTTCTTACAGTCACAAGGCAATTCGACTACCGATGATGACAGTAAGGAATTGCCAGTTTTTATTGTTTTTGTTTTTTTTTTTTTTGGTCATTGGAGATGGAGTTTTGTCCAAAATAAAAGTCTTAGAGTTTAAAAATATGCACTGAAATATACCTGGGTGAAATGTGATAGTTGAGATTTGCTTTCAAAGGAGTAAGGGGAATAAGTCAAACTGGCTCATGTGTTGGCCATTGTTGAAGCCGGGGAGATGGTTACATGGGGCACAGTAAGCCGTTCTCATGTACTTAGCTAAAAATTTCCCTTACACAAAGGACCTGCAGAACCCTCATCAGACACTTCTTTTTGCTCACTTCTCTTTCTCGGCACTTCCCTGAGACTTTCACCTCTCTTTCTTCTCCCACCTTTGCCTCCTCTTACAAGATCTGCTTTTCTCAGTAGGCCTTTTACTCTATTTCCCTTGGTCTGCAGCTCAGCTGGCTGGTTTCCTTTATCTGAACACCAACTCCTCCTCCAGACCCTGAGGGCGCAGTCTCCAACCAAGTGAGTTTATAAAAATAGTCGATAATCACTGGTCATTTCCAGGAAGGCACAGGGGTCCCATTCTACCTTCCAAGACAAACAATTTCCCATATTCATTCTCTCCTCCTCCGCACCATAGGCATGAATAGGTAGGTTTCATTATCTCTTGATAAAGTTGGAAAGTAATGATAACAGCTCAGAAACATTACTGTTGACTTTCTTCAGGGTGGGCTCCTTCCACTGACCACTGACCACTAACCTAAGCCATTCTGTGAAGGTCCTCACAGTTTTTACATTAGAGGGTGATTTTTTTCTGGGAAATTGGTTCCCCTTCCAGAAGTTCATCTTTTTGGAACTTTCAGCCTCTTCACACTGACTATCGGCAGCTTTGGAGTTTTCCTTTAACTGAGAAATTTGGGATTTAGGAGAGCGGGGAGGAAGAAAAAGTGCTTAAGAATAGTTTATGGGCTGAGTGGGAATTTCTGCAAAGAGTTTGAGAGGTGAGAACATCAACTAGCAGGTTTAAAACCAAGCGGATGGGAGGCAAAACTTTCACCCAAATCAGATTTGTCACATTTTGTTAAAGGAATGGGGGTGGTACAGGATAATTAACTTGAATTGGTCTCGAAACATACATTTTCAGCCTAGAAACGAAGTACACAAATCCGTGTTTGATTTAGGAATTAATAAACAGATGTGATCCGGAGAAAATTAAAACATTTTATCAACCTCTGTGACGCTCATGATTCTGACTGTGTGAACCGCGTCACAAGGCACTGTATCACATCCCCCCAGATTAGAAGTGTCACAGTAGGGGCCTTGCGGTTCTCTCACAGCCATGGGAAAGGCTGTGGTCTGCTGCTGCCCTACAGGTCACGTTCATTTACAGAGCACTCAATGCCCTTTCTGAGGAAACATCCCCACAAAGATCTGCTACTGTTGCCTTCCCCCAAGAACTGTAATACTACAGAAAAAACAACAACCACAATACCTGCCACGCAAGGCAGTGGTATAGGTGATCATGGGATTCCTTGGAAAAATTCAACATATCTTAAATATCCAGAGTATTCATACGACTCTAAACAGTCTGCACAGAAATAATTGTGAAGCAGGTGAACTCTCCTAAGAGTTCCACACAGGAACGGGTAGACTAGAAGGATATTTTTCAGATTCTTGAATTTTACGGCCTCGGACTGCTCCCAATGAAGTTTTCACACAAAGGCCACTGGTGTCTGATGGAGATAATCCCACTGTGTTGGCAGTGTAGGTTTTTGGGGCACAGCTGACTACATATTCATGCCACCCTGACTCTGTTGGCAGAGACGCCCTCTTGAAAGTGACACTGTTCTAATCTAGTGATCATTAGCAACTGTGCTTTAGGATAACTTGAGTTTCCACATGCAAGGAGGGAGGTGACAGGCTCAGAGCAATACTTTTAATGAGTCTTGGAGAAGAGGGCTTAGTCTGTGGCCACACAACAGGTCAGTCTGGCCAGCCAGGGTCTGTGTAGCCCCTGATGGCACAGAAGTACATGCTACAGTTTCATCTAAGAGGCAGGACAGGGAGAGGGCTCAGAGCACGGACTTTGGCCAGATTGACAGAGTCTAAAAAGCCTTCTTTATTTATAAGACATCATTGATAACAGTACCTATGACATTGGCTTTTGTGCTGATTAGACAGTTTAGTATGTGCTAACCTGTAGGAAGGGCTTCCTGCCCCACAGATAGCACTCAGTAAATGTCAGCTATTTTGGATTAGGGTGTTGAATAAATAACCAAGAATAATTATGACCTTGATACAGTGTTCCAAAGATATTTACAGGAAGATTCCAGGGAAGCATGATAGAGTCATGTCTTCAATTTGTGGGTTAAAACTCATCTTAAGAGAACACCGTGTCTCAAATGACAGAAGCAGGATTGTGAGACATGATACAGGACATTCCAACAGTTGCCCCTAAAGTCGCCATACAGAGGGAAAATGGGAAATCGTAGCTAACTGTACTTTTATTCGCAAAATATTCCCTACAGAATTTTACAAAATAGTTACAAAATGTTCCCTACATGTTGGCCACCTCTGCAAAATTTTGTAAGGAATGTTTTGTAACTAAACGTACTATAGCTGCGATTTCTCATCTCTACGTATGGCGACTTTACGGGAGATTATTGGGATACCCTGAAGAAAGAGCACTGGACTTGGAGAAAAGCATTCTGGGCATAAGTTCTAGGTTGTCACCAGCTCTGTGGCCTGGGGTTAAGCAGCTCATCCCTTGGGTTTATAAGAAGAATTCATCTCTGAGTTGCTTCTAGCTTTAAACTAGAATATGATGTCACGTGGTACTTATTTCACGGTTTCTTTGAGAGGATATTTATTAAGGTTTAAAAAAGAAGTGTTAGTCAGGGCTGTGCCTCCGTTTTCCTCTTACTTAAATCGTCTTATTTAAATCCCTTGAATCATCTATTTAAATTGTAATCATTATTTAATTCATCTGGTTTAATAATTTAAGCATATTTATCTGACAGCAGATTGTAACCCAGGAGGTGACACCCCACCACCCCCACACTAGGACAAACTGACACTGAGGTAGAATTTGACAAATATTTCTCCCAAGATACCAGATCTTTGTCTTCTATCCTCTTTAGTAACATTTATAGTGATAAATATGCCCTGAGTGGACAAATCCGAAAAAAATCTTTTGTAGAGACTCAGCCACACTGCTGACCAGTTTCCCTTGTTCCTGACTGCCCACGTGTCCACCTGGTTAGGGCTTCACTGCAGGCTGACAGAGGAACACGATGACCTCTGTGAGGACTGGGGACTTTGGATTTCTACACATCAGGCTGCCACCTGCTTAGCTAAAGCCTGGTCATTAAGAAGAATTAAATTACTTAACAATCCAACAGCAGGGATGAGAGATCTAAGAAAAGACCCCAGTCGGTGAGCTAAATTTCATACAAAATGTGCCTTCCAGAATAATCTCTAAAGGGCATTCATAACCATCTTTTCTGAAATTATGGGGAAAAAAAACCCCTGACACACAATATTTTCTCCAGCTAATTCCCTTGAAGAAGGAGTGCTCATTATCAATTCAACATTTAAACTGATGCATTCACCAGGAAGGATAAATGAAATTCTGTAGACATTATCATGCAAATTCCATGTTAAAGCTCCGTGGTTGTAAAAAATGTTCAGTTGTATATAACTGCCTTGGCATTTCCATGTAAGGTATGCATATATACAGGACTGATTTATGAAAAAAATCAATGCTAACGTATTATTTAAAATGCCATAAATGAAGAGCAAAATTTACAAAAGTTGACATAATATTCAAACAGCAAAACCTGAGGTTTACCTGGCATCTGTTCCTCAGGTTTACATACATATTATTTCAGGAAAAATGGTGTAGAAAATCTCAAATCCCGGTTAACAAAGGATTCATATTCCCAGTAAGGGAAATCAAAACCAGTTCCACGAAACCTGGGTGGGATCTAAAGAGCACTAGGGATTGTGTGGACATCAAAAACAAACAAGGCAAAGATTCCACCGTTGCTGTAGTGAGGAGAGGGAGGAGAAAATAGATGTGCACTTAAAATATAAAGCGGGCTGTGGTAAATACATTGGAGGAGTCAACAAAACACTTGGAGAAGATTGTGTTTGAAAGGAGAAAGAGATTAGATTTGGGGAAATAAGAAAGATTTTGTGTGGAAAAAGTGCCATTTCAGCTCAATTTTGAAAAGCACGTGAGGTTACGATAGCAAACAAGTGAACGGGAAGAGGCTATTCAGGTGGTCAGCGCGTGGAGGGGAGGAGCGCCATCCCATTTGGCTGGAAGTGGGAAGCACCCTGCACCCCCAGCATGCTGACTGAGGACCTGTAGTGGAGGTGCTCTGCAGAACACAGGCCCCCAGGACAGGCTGCCACACTCTTTATTCTGAAGGCCTTGTTTCCCTGGGAATGTTCACGTCATTTGTAAGACATTGAACTATCTTTCATTGTAATTACTTATGTTGATCACTGGCAGAAGAATGACTAGAGAAGAAGAAATGGAGAAGGTGAGAAGAGCTGGGGTTGAGGGAGACAGATGATGTGGGAGGGTTGGGAGGAGGTTGGGAGGACTGGGCTGGGCCTCCCTGCAAGAAAGAATGTCCCTACTGCCTTAGAGCAGGGCCAGCACACTTTCTCCTGTCAGACTCCAGATCGTAAATATTTTAGGTTTTACAGGCCATATGCTCTCTTTCTCATCTATTCAACTTTGCTTTTGCATTTTGAAAACAGACACAGTGCATAAATGAATGAGCAGGAGTGTATTCCAGTAACACTATTTACGAAAACGGAGGGTAGGCTGAATTGTTTGCTGACCCCTTTTTTTCTTTTAGAGAATCATCAAGGAAGGAGAAGAAATGTATTAAGGTATTTTTCAATAGAGGTAAAAGAAATTAAAGACTTTCTTTGCCATTTTCAGTAAAGTAGGAGGCCAGGTTATCTGTTAAGAAATGCGAGTGGAGGATAGAAGAAATGGAGACATCCTAGAACATGGGGTCAGCTAAGGATGAAAACACTCGAATGGGTTTGAATTCTTAATGGGGCCAATGGCTCTTGAGCCAGAGTGGAAAAATATACAAGAAGCATTGACCAATCTGAGACTTGACTAATTCTCAATCGTTGTTCTTTTTTTTTTTAATCTTTCATATGTGTTGCATAATCTAAATACAAAGATGATTATATATTATCATCATGTCATTATATATGCCAGTGTACTGAAAAAAATTTACTACTGTAAAGTCCAAACAGAAGGACTTCTTGTTTCTATTCACAGATCTCATCACACAACCTACTTTCATCTCATCTGCACAGCGAGTTAAGCCCTGTATACAAGAGACAAGCAATCAGGCATTGGCTGAGAGCCTAGAAGGAAAAGATAAGGCAATGGGTAAACTACAGAATACGTTTCAGCCATCAGATTGCCAACAATGAGAGCCGAGGTTGGCATAGAGGAAGTTAGTTCTCTGTTTTCTTTCTATAGTCTCAAATGCAAAGAGCTCTGGGCCAGAAGACACATGAAATGCTGCTTCCCCAACAGTAACTCAAAAGTTAGGAGCTTTATGACACTGAGAATTCCAGGAACATAAGGAAATCGAGAAAAGAGAGCAAGTAGCTAGCTCTCTCATTCTGAAAAATGGCTTCCTTTAGAAATGCCTTGGGCTTTTCACATTTCTTTAGCCCAGAGGCTAGTTCTAGGCTTCCCACCGACAGTGAAGGAAAGCGTCACATGTCAGTCAAACACAGCAATCTTTGACAGCAGCGATTGGCAGGACCCAGTGGATATACTTCCAGTTCCTTTTAATGATACCCTGGAGGAATGGACACTGCTTTTAGGCATTTTGATCAGGCAAGCCATTAAAAGTATCACACTGAGCCCAAGAATCACCGCAGCTGGAAAGACAGGCTTAGTTGCCCTCTATTTGAATTTTCTAATTTGCCTAAAACTGACAGAGCAAGCCTTGTCAAAGAGGATTATTTGGCAGGGCGGCCTCTCCCTAAGAGGATTCCTGTCACTCGGCCCTCAGTCCCTGTTGATGGAGAGCACAGCGTGTGGAGCCTCTCTTCTACACTTGTCACCTCCAACCGTTTCTTTGTTTCATGGAGTAATAATTCCCATCTCAAGTCCACTGTTACAAAGCAGGGGTAGAGCTCTCTATGGTAACAGCAATCGAAGGCAGGAGCTGAGATTCCAGAGTTGCCCCTGCTGAGAGACGTTGATCCCAGCTCACAGCCCCAGCCCCAGAACTGTTCAATGTCACATCACAGTTGCCCTTTTCTCCCTCTCATCAAGGGGATGCTACAAGCTCAAGACCCAGGACTTCACATCTCAAGGGAGGACAGGAAAACAGCAGACAGCCCAGGACAATGTGGGGTGGGAAGCTTCAATGCTGGGACTTGACATAACTTCTCTGATGAATTGAACAGGGTTTGTAGCAAGCAATTCTTCCTGCCTGTCTTCTGGTTTCATACCTGGTCTCGCTTCTCAACAACATTTGCCTTGTTTCTGCCGTGTATATAACACAGTTAAACTGTTATCATTTGTTCAATGTTGACCATGCCTGTGGAACACTTAGTAGGAGTTGGACAGTGTCTCTCAAGAACCCTAAGTGAGCAGTTGTCCCTGCTTTACAGATGAGAGAACTCCAGCTTTGAGAAACAAGAACACACAGCTATGGCAGGTTGGGATTAAAGCCCAGATATGTCTGGCCCCAAAGCCTGTGTTCTTATGTAGACCCAGTTCAGTGGGCCCTCGGGAGTCTGCTCAGTAACCTGGAATTTTCCTCCCAGGAAGGGGGAGGTCTCAATGTGTGTACATCCATGGAGACATGTCCTGGGATCACAGCAGTGCAGAAAGCAGGCGTCATGAAAAAGTGCTAGAACATTTAGAACATAATCAAGTATGTGCAAGCTAGCTCTTCATTAAAAAAAAAAAAGTTTGCATCTGCACAGTCTACACTGATAAAAGCATTTGCAATTTGCAAATTGTTTTCACTTGTAAAATGTCATTTGATTTGCATAGCAACCTTGGGAGCATAGCAGGACAAGCACCATTTCTATTTTCGGATGAAAAACCATGGAGTTTCTGAAAGTTTAGAAAATACATCTAGGGTTACGCTAATAAATGTAAAAACCAGGATTAGATACCTCTTTTTTTCAGGTGCTGAGCCCCAATTTTCCCCTTTATATTAGGAAGCAAGAGCTTCTATTCTGTGTGTTCGTCACTTAATAAATCTGCACATTTTTTCCAGCTTGCACACTTTTTTGCCTCTGGTTCCTTAGAGATGGCATCTACCAGAGCAATGGTTGTACTTCCAGAGCAAACTAAAATAAATAAAATGAAAAGGATATAAAACTAGTCTTCATTAGTGAACAACAGCTGGACTTAATTGCTAAAGTTAAACAAAAAGTGGGATGGTGGATATTTGACCAGACATTGGTTTTATAGGTAAAACCAATAACCATATGCTATAATAATAATAATAATCATAAAAAAAACACAAATAGCAGAGGGAGAATTTTCTTTAAAAGTGAGAGTAGAGGAGAGGGCTTAGCCAGAATTTCAGGACAGCAGTGTAATGGTACACTTATATTGACTAGTGTCACTGAGACAATTACTGAACCAGAAAGCATTCATAAGGAGTACAATTGTACACGAAATTAAAAAGGACAACAGAAAACAGAAGGAACCAAAAATAGATACAAGACAAAAACCGAATCTGAATCATTAATCACAAGCCACAATGTACACGAGAAGAAAATAGTCACTAAATGCGTACCATGATATATCCTGCTAGTCTCCTGGCTTAGGGATAGGGTGCCCAAGAGGAAAAGAAGTAACAAGGAGCACAGAAGGACAAGAGGAATCAAAAGAGAACAGAATCTTAGAAGCTCGGGAGAAGGTGAAAAGTATTCACTACGAAGAAGAAACTCTCCTGAATGATGGGGCATATTTCCCCATTGCTTTCTGTATTATTATTATTAAATAAACTTGAGTATGAAGGGCTGGGGGAGGACTTTTGACAATCCTAGCTGTCAGTCCCTCTGTCGACAGTTGCTATTTTTTCTTATTGCTATTTCATGCCTTCCCAGCATCTCCCTTTATCTGGGAGGTGACTGAGCTCAGTGGTTCCACCCCCACAGCACACGCTGCTTCCTCCTCACACTGGAGCTGCGCCTCTTGGGGAAGGAAACCACACTTTATGTTGAAGAGGGAAAAAGCTGGGGTCATTGGACACCTCACATGGCCTGAGCGGCCCTGCGAGTCTGGAGCGTGGGCTAACATGATGTTCAAATACAGATAACCATGGCAGAAACTGGCAACAGACCCTACGTCCAAATGGACAGGTGGGAGGTCTTTATTCCTCTGGTTTTTGAGGGCAAAGACTGGCCCCTGCCTTGCAGACTCAAACATTTTAGGTTATTATTTTAGAGGCTCTAGATCCGTGTAATGACAAACAGTGACTCCTGGGTTCTACCCTGTAATTACCAAAGTCACTAAATTTCAAAACATTTTAGTAACGATCTAAAAAAGAATGACACTGTGCATGCAAATGAACTTCAGGTCTGTCAAAGGCTCTCAATGATATTGCCCTCTTTGGATCCAGTTTATTTTGAAATATAAGCCCAGACTTAAAAAGAAATCTAACCTGACACATTCCCATTTTAAATGATCTCCCCACCTCTGAATAGTCCATTTAAAGAAAGGATATGGATGTTACTGTTCCCAGCTAAACCTGTAGGTAGTTCAGGAAGATGCTTGGTATTGGGGCACCAATACTCATGTTGGCCTTTTTTCACCAGGGCTCCTCCTGGCCTCCACATGAGCTCGATCACTACCCAGACAAATCCTGTCTTTACTGTGTCACATGGATAGGCCCTCCCACGCTCCTCTTTCTGAACTTGACACACAAAAACTTCCAGCTCAAACATCCAAACACGGACTTCCTCTTATCTTTTCAGTTTAAGGACATGCATTCTTCAGGTGAGAAATTCCAAGATAAAATGCCAAATTCCCTGTATGATTTTTATGACCAGCTCACAGGTAAAGCTACACTTCATTTGAAAGTTCCCACTTGTCTGTTACAAATAGCTTTTCCAAAAATCAAGGCTAGATATTAACAACAGCATTTACTGATTGCCAAAAATGTACATTGGGAAGTAGAATAAAACCAAATTAGCTGAAATCGTGATAAAATTATCATACCCCAGTCATTATGGCATCAACCTTTGACTACCACAAGAGAAAACACCTTCAAATAAAACCAGTTTACCTTATTTGCAGATAAAGATAGGTAGGAAAAATTTCACCTCGAATTCCAGGGCTTACTATATATGGCAGTGGATTTGGTCTGTTGACTAGCAACATCAGCATCATCTGGGAACTTGCTAGAAATGCAAATCCTCAAACTCTACCTCACACCTATAGAATCAGGACGGGGTGAGGGATGGTCCAGAAATCTGGTTAATAAGCCCTAGGTGACTGTAACAAATGCTCAAGTTTGAGTACCATAGGTCTAACAGCTTTGGGTTAAAGCTGAGGGTAAATGAAAATATCTGCCACTTAAAAAGTTTACCATCCTGTGACTTTCAAAGCAGCATCATATTTTTTAAATGAACTTTTTATTTTAGAATAGTTTTTACAGAAATGTTGCAAAGCTGGTACCGAGAATGCCCATAGACCCTATACCTGGTTTCCCCATTATTAACATCTTGCATTAGTATGGTACTTTTGTTGCAACTAATGAAGCAGTACTGACTGTATTACTATTAACTAAAGCCCATACATTATTCATATTTCCTTAATTTTTGCCTAATAGTTTTTTCTTGTTCTGGAAACTCATTGTGGATATTAGATTAATTTAAATTCCTAAAGAAAATCAGCAATGTCCAGTGTATAACACCTCCTGATTCTCATCAAAGTTAGCCATGAAAATATCTCTGTTAGTGTGATAAAATGCCTGGTGGCATTTAACATTTCGTATTCTATTATACCTGATATTGCTTAGAAATTTCAATTTCAAGATGTTAATTAGAATGTGCCACATATCCCTACTTAATGAATCTGAAATCTTGGGCAAAGGTCTCTTGACTAATCACTATTTTCCTTTGCTGCTTCTAAAGCTTTTGAATTTTCCCTGTTACGCCAGATTCTCTTTGCAATTAAATAATTTAGGAAAAAAGCTCTCAGAGAAGTCATATGGATACCCACACAAGACCTGATATTAATAAACTGTTTTACTACGTATATAAATTGGCGTATTCTAAAAATCCTGTTTCTTTCATTGCTGTATTGGTTTAAGACATTGTTCTTGGTATAACCATGCAGTTTTGAATGCATTTGAATTCAATTACTTTGAATGTAATTCCGGGATTAACATCTCTGTCTCTCTCTCCAGAATGTAAGAACTGTGAGAACTGGGCTCTACCACTGTGTCCCCAGAGCTATCTTGCTACTTGACATGTGGCAGACAGTCAATAACTATTTGTTATTTGTTAACAAAATACAGCAATTATTTGAAATATCTAAGCTATTGGTCTAAAACTAAATGAACACCAGAATTCATTACATGTCTGAATTTTGGGAGGGGCTATTGTGCAGTATTCTCAATGTAACTATATTTCTAACCTGCTCTGATAATTTTTTTTTTGTTGTTTGCAATTTTTGGCTAGGACTGGGCTTGAACCCACCACCTCCAGCATATGGGGTTAGCCCCCTACCCCTTCGAGCCACAGGTATTGCCCATGCTCTGATAATGTTATGCACAGGAAATCTGAAGCTGAATTTAAACGAGTGCCCTGGGCACTGGCCAGGCTTACTACAGCAATATAAAGTAGTAATTTATAATGAAACACTTCTCTGAGGGAACTGTTCAGTGATGTCCCGAGCATCAGTCATCCAGCCACCTACTGCCACTTTTCTCTTCCTTCTCTCCTTTGCTTTTCTCTATAGGAGGAAATGCAAACAAGGCACCTTGTGCTGGGTCTTGAGAGAGAGAACTGGCACAATTTGTTTAAATTGTGAATTCTAGGTGAATGCAGTAACTTTTGTTAGAAGGCAATGTTTCATGGCTGCTGACAATAATAATATAAATGAAAAAGAAGAAGGTGCAATGGGGAACCAGTATCTTCACCCCAGCCGGTGCCCAGGGCACTCGTTTAAATTCAGCATCAGATTTCCTGTGCATCATATTATCAGAGCATGTTAGAAATGTAGAGAATACTGCACAATAGCCCCTCCCAAAATTCAGGCATGTAATGAATTCTGGTGTTCACTTAAGTTTAGACTAATAGCTTAGATATTTCAAATAGCAAGTGCCTCATAATGGGATTTTTCTTCATGTGAGTCCCTTGCCCCCCCAAACCCCACAAAATTCCTTTTTAAAAGTTCTCCTCCCTTAGCATTTCATTTTAAATGGTTTTCAGAAAGTGCAAGATTCTGAACATTCACTGAAAACGACATTTACAATGAAACATGACATTATGGAAAACAGGATAATGATTCCTACCCTTAGGATTTATGTATAAATGCATCTTCTCTTATTACCTACCTCAAGTGATAGGTATAATATTATTTGCTACGATAACAATCCAAGGGAGCCACAATTTATTAGTCTAGTTATAAAGTTGTACCCACTATTTTTGAGAGTATTAGTGTAAAATCGAGTTATCCACTGTCTTTCTAGTCACAAACCACAAACTCTTCAGAGATCTTCCAGTTCATCAGTTCAATTTCCTTCTATTACAAACAGGAAAACCAAGGCTCTGAGAAGTCTGACCTCTTCAGGGTCATGCAACTGAATTAATGTGAAAAATGAAGGAAAAGAAATAAATACTGATGAAACTAAAACTCTTAAACAATACTTAAGTACTAGCAGGTGCATTTATGGACTTTAGGCTACATTGAGAAAATTTATTCTTAGTACAATACAGAATTCATAGTTCACTGTGAGATTCTACCTGTGCAGGCTGGTATGGCAAACAGAATCATAAGCAGACCCCGCGAGACGTTTACATCTTAGTACCAGAAGCAGTAACTATGCTACCTTACAAGGTAAAAGGGACTTTTGCAGATGTGGTTGAATTAAGGATCTCGAGATGGGGAGGTTATCCTCGATTATCATTATCTGAGTGGGTCCACTAGAATTGTAAGAGTCCTTATAAGAGGGAAGCAAAGGGGAGAAAGACAGAAGAGGAGTTAGGGCAAGAGAGAGAGAGGAATAAAGAGAGAGAGAGGGGAGCTCTGGCTTTGAAGATGGAGAACAGAACCATAAACCAAGGAATGTAAGCACTCATCCTCCTCCAGAGCATTCAGAAAAAATGCAACCCTACCAGCCCATTTTCAGCTTCTATACCAAGGGTGGGCTTAGGAGTCTTTACAGAGGCTGAGAGCTCTGGTGTGAATGCCTGACCTCCTGGGGCACACAGGACAATGGTGCTTTACTTGTGGGACCTATACACCCCTATCCCAGGCCCCTGTTCAGTCTCCGAGGAAGCTGTCTCTGCCTGTGCTTTCGGTGACCCCCTTCTGTGTCTCTCAACTTTTGAAGACCAAGTGTACCTGTCTTCAGTGAGCAACCTGAACTTTTTCACTCCCTTACTTGCATAGTTTGAAGAGAAGAAAATGTGATATTCACCAGCCCAGAGAGATTTAATTTGAGCATTTTTAAAATTCCAGATCTAATCAAGCCATTCAATACTGATTTCTTATAACAACTGTGTTGGTCATTGAGCCAGGAACTGTATGCAAGGCTGTCTCTCACAGGCACCCCCATACTAGCCTCCTAGACTTTTAAAAAGAATCTTTTTTAGGTCTTTCTCCGGTTAGGTCATATCGTTCATCTATCCTCAAATATGTCCAAGGTAGATCTTTCGAAAACTGCCCCATATGATACACAAAGCTACAAGCCACAAGTGTCTATGCAAACATACATTTTGTTAAAATTAAAAACTCATTTGCCCAGTTTCACCAGGCGCTTTTTGAGCATACAAAAGCTACCTATCCTGGACGGTGCACATGTGGAACATTCCCACCATCGCAGGAAGTTCTATGGGGCAGCCCTGTTCTCCAGTGGAAACCTGCTCCACTGAGCATTGCTGTCTGCCTAAGGAAAACCTATACATTTCCCCAGGAGGTATAGAACAGAGCTTTCTTTAATGTGCTGCCCTTTGCCACTGTGTGTACTGGCAGCTTCCTCAAACGTGCCCATCAGTTGGTGGGGACCATCCTCTCTGCTGGCCTCTGCCCTGTCACTTATCATGCAAGTCTCAGCTCACATGTTACTCTCCGTGAGCCTTCACTGATGCTAACTTTAACGTCTACTTTTCTCCCTTACTGGCATATTCACGCTAAGTAACATTTTTGCTTTAGGTGTGTTTGTACATTTGTCTTCCAGTAGCTTGTAAGCTCCTTGATGTCCAGAATATGTTTGACTTGTGTGTATTTATGTAGCTACCTCCCTGTAGATGTGCATATGTATATATTTGGATTGGCACACATACGCACATGCGTATACACACATGTCTATTTAACTTGAATGAATAAAGTGACCAAGAAAGAACCATAATGTTTTGAGAAATATTCCATGTTTCTTTTATCTATTGAATTCTATTTAAATGCATTGCTTTATGTAATGATATGAATGTTTTTGTCCCACCTTTAAATTGCTGTGTTGCAATCTTAACCCCCAAGGTGATGGTATTAAGAGGCGGGACTTTGGGGAAAATGGCTAAGTTATGGGCTAGAGCCCTCATGAATGGAATTAGTATCCTTAAAAATATACTCAAGGGAGCCTGCATACCCCTTTCACATGCAGTGAGAAGGTGCTGTCCAAGAGGAATAGGCCCTCATTGGACAATCTATCTGTATAAAAATAATAAAAATGATCTTGGACTTCTCAGCCTCCAAGACTATAAGAAAACAATTTCTGCTGTTTATAACCTACTGGTCTATAGTAATTTGTTATAGCAGCTTTAAGCTAGATATTAAGACATGCTATTTTTGGAATTAGTAAATTGCCATTGTCAATAGGCTACCTAGTTATTTATAGAATATTGATTTTGGATTCTAAAGACAGGGTAGAGTTTTACTTGTATATACTGTCAATCATATTCCTTTTTAACAACATCACATTGACACAGAGTTTCTGGCTCTATGTCATCTAGATAGCCAAGATGCTGACTACAGAAGAAGACAAGTTTCATGCCTTGGACATAACATTATATAGTAATCCTGCAAAGGAACCTGTCAGGAAAAGTTTTCAGGTAAAACAATGAGTAGGGTTCAATTCTCTGTTCCATTGGTTCAGGCAAATTGCTTTCCTATTTACATAGAATCACTGAGTTGAACTTATTAATTCAAATATTAGCTTTGCTCACTAAGAAAGTTTAAAGCCCTATCTCAAAGGAATGATATTTCCATGGACAACTTTAATAAGAATCAAAATGTGTTACATGTTGCAGATTGCTGAGTTTTTATGCCCAAGGAATTTAACTTGAATATATCGAGAATTTATTGCTAAGTGCTTGAGTGATTGAACCATGCTAAATGCCACTTTTATCATTAGGTTCACCCTTTATCTTAATTTGAAATAAATGAAACTGTATAAAAATAATAAAACTAATAGCTGTCTTTCATTGAAGGCCTCTCATGTGTCCAGCACTCCGCCAGATGCCTCACAGATAATTCTCACTTAATCTTCACAAACTGTCCTCAAAATATGCACATTACTTCCATTTTCACATGGCAGAAATGATGCTCAGAAAAGGGAAGTGTCTCATGCAAGATGATAATGCTAGGAAATAACAGAGCCAGGATTTGAAGACAAGTCTGATGCTAAAAGCTAGATTTTATTATCCATTTCTTAGTTTCTTGTGGACAATAACCTACCTATTCCATGTTGTATTTTGGAGCTTATAGGAATTCAGACAGCAGTATACAAGATTTTTGAAATTTGTCAGAAGAGTTTCTCCTCCAGTGGAAAAACAAACTACCAGGTAATAGAGAAGAACTACCACAAATGGTAAAATCCACACATCTCTAGAGAGTTTGCCTCCTGTTGGGCTTTCCACATTGTTGCATAATCTACACCAAAGGGTACGAAGAGGAATTGCAAGCTGAAGATAAAGGTTTACATTCTTCCTCTTTAGATCTTTCTCACTGCTTTGTGTCTCCCTTAGAAATGTTGAAATTTACAAGGAAAGACCTAAACATTATAATTCTATTCCATTACAACATGTCACACTGCTAAAAAATTACAATCTCCATTCTATATACATAGGGAAAAAAATCTGAAAGGACGTAAACAAAAATTATAACAGTAGTTTGGAATGGTTATGTCTTCTTGTCTTTAATATCTATAATGAAAAGGTATTTTGATATAATCAGTTATTGATATTATTTAACTGAATCAAGGATGCAAATTAATTTATTTGATTAACCTGAAAATTAATCCTCATTTTTTTTTCTGAAAAAAGTAAACATTGCTATCTCACTGAATTTTAAAGAAGGTCAAATGAGATGAGAAAATAGATCTTTGAAGAGGTTGTTCAAAGTCAAGTGGTGAGGTTCATCCCAGAGGGGAGGGCTCCAGGGCCTGCCCTCTCAATCCCTTTTGCACTGACTCACCAGCACCCTTGGGTCCTACTTGCTTGGACAGAGACCTATTCATAGCTGCAAATCTAATAACTTGAAAATTCCAAAAGGAAAAAATCTTGTTTCTTGTATGAAGCACATGAGCTTTCCAGAGAAGGAGGGATAACCTGGGGATTTGAACAAAGGGGATATATGAATTCTTTTTTTATGAATACTTTCCCAACGGTATTTCTATGACAACACTGGTGAGATCAAAGCCCGCTGCCTCCCAGTTATCTCTTCTTGTAAGAGAGATGACACTGGACAAATATACTGAGCTTCCCGATTCTCTATTAAAGAATTCCAGGAAAATACAAACAAAGGATAATAAAAACCACAAACATCAGCCTTGTCATTAAGTTCAAGTGCTGGTTTTCCTTTAGGAATATCTTAATTTCATGGGATCCAGTGTTTTTTCCAACATAATGCTTGGCTAGAACCTTTCCCCTTACCGGATATTAAACATGACAATCACACCTGTCCTTCTGCGATAATAGGAACAGAGGATTGCCTTTATTAGTCACGAGTTCCCAGCACTATCCACAGACACACTCGAAGGATTACGGAAAGGCTGCTCTGAAGATCATTGCCTTCCTGTTGGGCAGGAAGAGATGGCTTATCTTGCTCACTGGCACCAAGTGCCTTGGTTTGCTTTTCAAAAGGGATTCTGTGTGACCTCACAGGCTGCCACTAGCAGTTACTTTCACTTGGCTGTGGGGGTGGCATTTGACATAAGAACACTTTGCAGAGCAAGAGAATGTTAACAGCACAATTAATAAACTGCATCACCTTTTAAAAATAGGGTCTATTTTTACATTTATTTCTGAGTTGTGGAAAGTTCTTCCTTTGAGATGTTGCTGTTTTCACTGATCAAAGACTAAAATTAAATCACCTGCTTCTCTGGGGGATATATATTTCTCCTATTCTTATGGGCAATTTAACCTGCCTCTTGGAGTTGTGAGTTGTCATTAGGCAGGGACATGACAAAGAGCAATGCTTACATGTTCCTGGCGTGAAGCAAACTCTAAGGATCAGAGGGATTTGGTAGCATTTAGCCCATTAAAGTGTCTCACTTTTAGTAAATCCTGAGGACGCTAGACTGCAGCTCTTTATCCAGTTTGTAAAGCTTTGCACTCAAACTAGAGAGTCTGACAGTGAGCCTTACACCTTATTGGTGTTCTAACAATTTCAGGTTTGCCTTTTATGTTATTCACAGAATGGTAAATCCCAATCTTTTTGCAAAGAAACTAACTTCACATATCTGGGGGAATTTTCTGGCTCTGGAAATACTGTTTTGCTATCATGGAGCCAAAAATGCTGAAAGAAGACTCATTTAAGTGTTTGTTGTAGATTCTGATTATTTTCAGTTAAGATAAGTTCTTCATTTTGCTTGCCTTTCTTTCTTCTCAAATTTTAGAAGATCTGTAACAATCATTTATTAAATTTTATAATTTTCTTCATTTTAATTCATAGCTTAACCTCCAAAGAGATTGATATGCATAAAATGGGTTTTGCCAGTCCGAGGGGCCCCTGTACTATCAGCCTCTTGTTTGCATGGGAGAAACCACTTGGAACTTATGTTGTTTCAGCAGCTTCACAGTCAGAGAAACAGCAGGCTTGAGCTGTCTGTGTTGCTATGGTTTCTCTCAAGAGGCAGCAAATGTACAGTAATATCTTGGTGTGAAGGATAGAAAACATGTTGTACAAGTGACTCAGATGAGATATTCATCAGAGTGGTAGGAGAAATCACACTCATAATCCAAGGCAGGCTTTTCTTAACCCATGGAAAGAATGGGAGGTGATAGCTGGGCATTGTGGTGGGTGCCTATAGTCCCAGCTACTCTGGAGGCTGAGGAAGGAGGATTGGTTGAGCCCAAGAGTCTGAGGTTGCTGTGAGCTGGACTGATGCCACGACACTCTAGCCTGGGCCAAAGAATGAAAAACAAAACAAAAAAACCCAGAGAGGGACGTGAAAGTGGAACATAAGTATATCACAAACAAACCATCTGTTTGGGGAAATCCTTTCAACATGGTTGAAAGTATTTTATATATACATATGTGTATATATATATATGTATATATACACACACATATATATACATTTTTTAAATTAAATCATGCTTGTTTACATAAATGCATTCATGGGGTACAATGTGTTGGTTTTATATACAGTTTAAAATATTTTCATCAAACTGGTTGACATAGCTTTCATGACATTTTCTTAGTTATTGTGTATAGACATTTATATTCTACATTTAGTAAGTTTCACCCATACCCTTCTAAGATGCACCATAAGTGTGGACCCACCAATTACTCTCCCTCCTCCCATCCTCCCCTTTCCCCTCCTCTCCCTTGCCCCTTTCTCCATATTTTTGTGCTGTAATTGGGTTATAGCTTTCATATGAAAGCTATAAATTAGTTTCATAGTAGGGCTGAGTACAATGGATACTTTTTCTTCCATTCTTGGGATACTTTGCTAAGAAGAATATGTTCCAGTTCCATCCATGTAAACATGAAAGAGGTAAAGTCTTCATCTTTCTTTAAGGCTGCATAATATTCCATGATGTACATATACCACAATTAATTAATCCATTTGTGGGTCAATGGGCACTTGGGCTTTTTTCATGACTTAGCAATTATGAATTGGGCTGCAATAAACATTCTGATACAGATATCTTTGTTATAACATGATTTTTGGTCTTCTGGATATATACCTAGTAGAGAAATTATGGGATCAAATGGCAGTACTATTTTTAGATTTCTAAGTATTCTCCAGATATCTTTCCAAAAGGACCATATTAGTTTGCATTCCGACCAGCAGTATAGAAGTGTTCCCTTTTCTCCACATCTGCACCAGCATGTCTGGTTTTGGGATTTTGTGGTGTGGGCTAATCTTACTGGGGTTAGATGATGTCTCAAAGTAGCTTTGATTTGCATTTCTCTGATGATTAAGGATGATAAGCATTTTTTCATGTCTGCAGGCCGTGCACCTGTCTTCTTCAGAGAAGTTTCTCTTCAGGTCCCTTGCCCACCTTGAGATGGGATCACTTGTTTTTGTCTTGCTAATACGTTTGACTTCTCTGTGGATTCTGGTTATTAAACCTTTGTTGGAGACATAACCTGCAAATACCTTCTCCCATTCTGAGGGGTGTTGCTTGCTTTACTTACTGTGTTCTTGGCTGTGCAGAAGATTTTTTGTTTGATCAGGTCCCAGTAATGTATTTTTGGTGTTGCTTCCATTGCCCAGGGGGTCCTCCTCATAAAATATTCTCCCAGGCCAATTTCTTCAAGTGTTTTCCCTGCACTTTTTTCTAGTGCTTTTATAGTTTCATGTCTTCAGTTTAAATCTTTCATCCAGTGAGAATCTATCTTAGTTAATGGTGAAAGGTGTGGATCCAGTTTCAGTCTTCAACAGGTTGTCAGCCAGTTCGCCCAGCACCATTTGTTAAATAGGGAGTCTTTTCCCCACTGAATGTTTTTTTGTTGTTGCAGTTTGTCCGGGGCTGGGTCTGAACCCGCCATCCTTGGTATATGGGGCTGGCGCCCTGCCCACTGAGCCATGGGTACCGCCCCCCACTGAATGTTTTCAATTGGCTTATTGAAGATCAAATAATGGTAACTGGGTTCATCTCTTGGTTCTCTGTTCTGTTCCTTACATCTACCTCTCTGTTTTTGTGCCAGTATCATGCTGTTTTGACCACTATCAATTTATAGTATAATCTGAGGTCTGGTACCGTGATTCCTCCTGCTTTGATTTTTATTTCTGAGTAATGTCTTAGCTATTCAAGGATTTTTCTCATTCCATATAAAACAAAGTATTATTTTTTCAAGGTCTTTAAAGTATGACAGTGGTGCTTTCATAGCGATTGTATTAAAATTATATATTGCTAAAAGGCCATGAAGGCTATGTTAAACAGTTTGATGAAAATATTTCAGATTATATATGAAGTCAGCACAATGTGCCCCATGATTGCACTAATGTACACAATTATAATTTAATTAAAAAAAAAAAAAAAGAAAGAAAAAAAATTATATATTGCTTTGAGTGGTATGGACATTTTAACAATGTTGATTCTTCCCAGCCATGAGCATGGTGAGTTTTTCCATTTGTTAACATCTTCAGCTATTTCTTTTCTTAGAGTTTTATAGTTCCCTTTATAGAGATCTTTCACGTCCTTTGTTAGGTAAACTCCCAAATATTTCATCTTCTTTGGCACTACTATAAAAGGAATAAAGTCCTTGACTGTTTTTTTATCTTGACTATTGTTGGTATATAGAAAGGCTACAGACTTGTGAGCAATGATTTTGTAACTTGAGACATTACTGTATTCCTTGATCACTTCACTTCAAAGAGTTTTGTAGTTGAATCCCTGGGGTTTTCCAGATATACAATCATATCATCTGCAAAGAGTGAGAGTTTGATCTCCTCTGTCCCTATATGGATACCCTTGATCGCCTTTTCTTGCCTGATTGCGATGGCTAAGACTTCCATTACAATGTAGAGAGAAGATTTAAGCATCAGATATATTTGGACTAACTCACCTCCCCATTCCTTCCAGTCTTTGGATGCTTTATTTACACCTTTATTTTTTCTTTTTTTTTTTTTCTGAGACAGAGTCTCAAGCTGTCGCCCTGGATAGAGTGCTGTGGCATCACAGCTCATAGCAACCTCAAACTCTTGGGCTTAAGCAATTCTCTTGCCTCAGCCTCCCAAGTAGCTGGGCAACAGGTGCCTGCCACAACATCCGGCTATTTATTGTTGTTGTTGTTGCTGTCCGGCTATTTTGTTATTGTTGTTGTTGTTATTGCTGTTTGGCAGGCCCAGGCTGGATTCAAACCCACCAGCTCTGGTGTATGTGGCTGGTACCCTAGTCGCTGAGCTACAGGTGCTGAGCCTATTTATTTATTGAGACAGAATCTCACTCTATTGCCCAGGCTAGAGTGCGGTAGCCTCTATGGCATCACAGCTCACTGCAACTTTGAATACAAGAACTTAAGCAATCCTCCAACTCAGGAGGATTTGTAGTAGCTGGGACTAGATGTGTGCACCACTATATCCAGCTAATTGTTTTCTATTTTTTGCAGAGACAGGGTCTCAGATTTTGCTTAGACTGGTCCCAAACTCCTGACCTCAAAAGATCCTCCCACCTCAGCCTCCCAGAGTGCTAGGATCACAGGCCTGAACCACCGTGCCCAACCCTACAACTTTATTCATAGCTAACGAAAATAAAATTGTATTTTTCCCTAAGGGAAGGATCTAAGAATAAGAAAAACTACTTTGGGGGCAGCACCTGTGGCTCAGTAAGTAGGGTGCCGGCCCCATATGCCGGAGGTGGCGGGTTCAAACCCAGCCCCAGCCAAAAACTGCAAAAAAAAAAAGAAAAACTACTTTGGATTTCTGAGATTTATGTAAGCCTTAAGAATTTTTCTTCTCTGTTCTCATTTTTAAAAAAATGTTTGTAAAAAATGTTTGCTTTACATATATTTTTATATAAATAAGCAGTATATGACTGCCAGGAAGGCCTACTAACTATTGCAGGATTTTATCCACAGCAAGAATGGTTGGCTGGGCTATTTAACAAGACCACTGAGAAAAGCATGAAGAAGGGTAAGTCTAATAGACTAAAAAAAACATTAAATATTAAAAAATATTTTAATATTAAAATTAAACACCAGAATGGCTCGGCGCCTGTGGCTCAAGCGGCTAAGGCGCCAGCTACATACACCTGAGCTGACGGGTTTGAATCTAGCCCGGCCCACGAAACAACAATGATGGCTGCAACCAAAAAATGGCCAGGCGTTGTGGCGGGTGCCTGTAGTCCCAGCTACTTAGGAGGCGGAGACAGGAGACTCGCTTGAGCTCAGGAGTTGGAGGTTGCTGTGAACTGTGATGCCACAGCACTCTACCCAAGGTGACAGCTTAAGGCTCTGTCTCAAAAAAAAAAAATTAAACACCAGAAGAAAGTATCTAATAGCAAGACAACTAAAAAAACTATTTAAGCAAAACAGAAACAAGCTGTTTCTAGTGTGAATATGTAAATATCTAACCAAAAGGCTAAGCTGGAATGTAATTTATTTCCTATATTAAACCTTGTTTGTCTATATCAGATTAATGGGGATTTTTCTCTTGAAATATGTAAAACAGCACTTCATGCATTTCTATTTCTATAATTATAGCAAAACTCCCAAATGTAATATTACTGGAAGTCCAGTGAGAGAAATGCATGCTAGAATTCAACTAAAATAATATTATAAATCAGAATCTAGGAGACCGCTTGTCAATATAAAGCAGAAAAGGAAGGCAAAGCAGGCAAGAAACAAAAAGGTAATCACTTGCTCCTATGGCACAATTTACTCACTTCTGATCTTTACTTCACTCATATTGTAGCCATTTTTACTTTAAAATAATATTTACTTTTAAAAACACTATTGATATTACCAAACAATAAAAGCACTGCCTTGGGGATACATACCTAGAAACTGTTTGTGGAGCACTTCCAGTACCAGCCTGATCTTTGCAAAAACGTCGGATGGTGATGGATGTTCCAAGTCAGTCATTATCGATTCAAAACGAATAATGACTAGGTTAGGCTGGTTTTCTATCACAGCATAAAGAAATGGACAAGATGCCAGAGGCCTAAGGATATACTTCAGCAGCATCTGACCTGAAAAATCATATAAATACTCATCAAAAATCACTAAAAGCAAGCTCTAAAAAGCATATCCAGAAAAATACACATCTTTGAGCCTAATAACCAAAATGCATACACTACAACATAACACATCAACCATTATGCCCCAGTTTTTCCCACTAAAGTCTCCTAGATTGTCTACAGGTTTTATTTAAATTATTCAAAAAACTAAATAAATAAAAACTAGCTTCCTTTTTTAAAGAAAGGATCTAAACCCTAAATAAAAAGGGTAACATTTATGACAATTCCCTTTGATGAATCCAGAGACCAAACTCTATATTACTACTCTCCAGGGAAGATGTAATTATCTTTTCAATCAGGTCCTTAGCAGTGGGCCTTCTAAGATTCCATGTGAACGAAACAAAGTAACATTCTTTACCAAATGATTTAAGCTTGGTGTGCAGTTCTCCAAGAATGGAAAAGGCCAAGAGGACAGAACTGATGGGCGGCATAGGAGTCTTCTCCTCTTTCTGGGATTGTTCAGTGCATAAATGAAGTTCCGTTTGTAGGCAAGATTCCAAACTGCTGGTATCTAAAAAAATGGGGGGAAATATCAGCTGCCTCAGCAATATAAGATGTTTCCACTTCTATTCCTCATAGCCCATTCTCTACTGAGATTATTAATGTAGTCTTATTCAATACACTTCTAATGCAAGCAAATATTAATTATGACATACATGCCCTTGGCATCACTCTAAAACAGGAAATAACTTTTATCAGCAATTTCAAAGAATCAAACTAAGAAAGATAATGTATCTACAAGAAACCCTTACTAAGTATATTGTTTAATTTTGTTAATTTTTTTAGGGTCCTACTCTGTCACTCACGTTGGATGGCGTACAGAGGCACAATCACAGCACACAACTTCTAACTCCTGGGCTCAAGTGATCCTCCCACTTCAACACCTGAGGAGCTGGGTCTATAGGCATTCACCCACCATGCTTGCCTAGTTTTTAAACTTTTTTGTAGAAACAGGGTCTCACTGCATTGCTCAAGCTGGTCTCCAATACCTGGCCTCAAGCAATCCTCCTAACTGGGCCTCCCAAAGCACTTGGATTACAGGCATGAGCACTGCACCCAGTAACTGAATATGTATGAATAAGGGAATGAAGGTAAGGAATAATAAATGAGATCCTAGTTTCAAAGACCTCTTCTATGTTCTTTCTGCCAACGTTTAAATGGCAGTGTGTGCCAAAACAAAGAATTCAACACATCTGCCATTTTCTTCTCATTTACAGTCTACCTGGAATAGAACCTAAACTTTTCTAGATTATTCCCTTCAAAATACCCAATATACATACACATATGGATATGAATTATCTATGTACACACCTATATACAAACATAATGTATTTGTAGAAATAAATGAGTTATTTTACGCTAAGGTTATTTACTAATAATAAATATCAGTCATGCTGCCTCTTAACTTTTTTTAAATCCAAAAATTCTTTACTTAAGAAGTAAAAGCAATTAAGAATAATACTGAATCCTGTCTAGACAATTTAGAATAAGAAACAGGCTAGACACTGATATTTCACTTAACTGGAAAGTTTAGCTCCACTAAGTATTTGTATTTACATATGCACATTCATCCATAATATATTTGGAGGCCCAACTGAATATAGGAAAGCAAGAAGGGAAAAGACTTTGAGATTTCCCTTGAAATACACTAGATTTCAAGCTCCAGTGTTGGAAAATACATCAGGTATAACGGCATAACCTGGACACAGACCCTCAGAAGTTTTACTCTCATGGCAAACAACACATCAAAGAGGACTCACATCCAGAGATGGGCAGAGGGGCTAAAGCTAAGTAGCATAAATTAAAGCCAGGGCCAGAATAATCCTACTTCTTCACCATGCAAAGCACCCCCTATTTCACGATTTTGTCACCATCTTTTTTCTCCAAGATCTGAAAAAGTGTGAGCCAAACCCCTCCTCTACCCGTAAGTCCACTGCCTCCCCCCATCTTCTTTCCTCAGCAAGATAGAGAATGGCTGAAGAGCTCCTTGCAGATTTCTAGCCAAAATAAACTGTTGAGATTAGAACAGGTCTGGCCCACAAGGAGAAACAGTGTGGTCTCAAACTGCTACCACCTCCTAAAGCCCACCCTCACCACATGGAACAAAACCATTCAATCATCCTTCTTTACTTCCTAGGAAAAGGACAGAAAGAGGGATGAATGTAAGGGAAGTACAGTGAGGGCACGTTAGGGACCCCGAGGAGTTGGTCCTAAGAAATCATCTTGCTTAACATCAGAACTCAGTACAGAGTTGGAACCTTCTCATCTGCCAATACAAAATACTTAGAATATATTCTCAGACACCAAACTAGTTCAGGCAGATTAAGCAAAGCAGTCCACCTGAAGTCAGCAGCACCTTTTGATGGTGGGAACTTCCACATAATCAGCTTCTGCCACTCTTCTCCAAGGTGATACAGTATGTTCTGTTTCTGTATTGTGAGCTCCATGCTGAGAGATTTCAATATTTTTAAATCAAAGCATTTTCTGGATTTTAATAACTTCAAGCATTTCTGTGCCTAGTGTGAAATGGAATCATTGTTAAACATTCCATCTGGGCAATTAGAATAGATTTTTATTATGATAAAGAATGCATGGAATACAAAATTTACGAAAACCAAGAAGAGCACTACAGTTCATGCTTTGGAGAAAGCATTTAGTACCTCTTCTAGACGCTGAGCAGCAGTGACATACTTCTTCTCTGTTAATGCACAATTGTATTCCTCAATAGCGGTAGAAAACTGAAAAGTATAATATTTTACACATCCTATTATTTCAAGTCTGTTTGTTTGTTTTTAAAATATGAAAAGAAAAAGAAACATTGTATAGTCAGGGATTATCCACTGAATAAGACCAATCAAAAATAAATAAATAACTCACAATCAAAGCACAAAAGCTTAAGTTGAGTTTACTGACCTCTTGGAGCTGTTTAAGCAAACTTAGTACAACTGAGTCTCTTTCTAACTGCTGCTTCAAGTCTGTAAATTCAGCAGTTGATACATGAAGATCCCGGCGGACCTAATTCACACATCAAAAATAAGTACTTTTAAGTTATACCATACATAAGAAATAAAACATTTTGGCTCAGCACCTGTAGCTCAGTGGTTACAGCGCCAGCCACATACACTGGGGCTGGTGGGTTTAAGCCTGGCCCGGGCCTGCTAAACAACAACAACTACAATAAAAAAAAAAAAATAGCCAGGCCTTATGGTGGGCACCTGTAGTCCCAACTACTCAGGAGGCTGAGGGAAGAGAATTGCTTAAGCCCAAGAGTTTGAGGTTAATGTGAGCTGTGACACAACCGCACTCTACTGAGTGCGACACAGTGAAACTCTGTCTCAAAAAACAAAAAAAGAAAGAAAGAAAACATTTACAGCTAACCAATAAGCTTTATTAGGTCAACATAATTTATGTTGAATTTTTTTTCTTTTAGAGACAAGAGCGTCTCTGCCATCCAGGCTGACGTGCAGTGGTATGATCATCTCACCGCAGCCTCAAAACCCTATGATCAAGCAATCTTCTCGCCTCATTCTCCTAAGTAGATAGGACTACAGGTGAGTGCCACTACACCCAGCTTTATGTTGAAATTTAAATGCTTGACTGGTATAAAAATCATAGAGTGTAGTAAGAAAAGGACTTAGAGGTCCACATAGGCCAAACCTTTATTTATCCTATGCAAGAATACCCATTTCCCATCAACATGATATCCTCATGTCACAATTTAAGTAGTTATCTTTCATGAGAGAACTCATCCACCCAGATTACTAGAAGGGCATCCCCCTTTGGCAGTGATAACTTACTCTACAGTTGGACAGCTCTTAACTATTAGAAAGATTTCTTATGTTGAGGCCTAATTTACCTCCCATTCTGTCCCACTGTATCGGTGACTTTACATGATCAATTATTTCCCCTCTTCAACCTCTGTCTAATTCATTCACTCATTCATGAACTGTACATTGACTGAATATCTAATAGTGCATGGTTTGTCACACCAGATTTAAATGTTAAAAATTCCCCATCTTTAAGAAAAAATTCCCTCTACCTCAGCAACCATCCTATTTCTCAGCATCTTCCTTCCTCCTCCCTCAAACAGCTTCTTGAAATAGCAATCCAGTGCTCTCTCTACTTTCTCACTTCTCATTCTCTCTGCACCTCACTGTGCTCCAGTTTCTACCCCCACCATTCCACTGAAACTGTGCTTGTCAAAAAACAAAACAATCAATTCCTTGTTACTAAATCCAAAGCATACATTATCATAACAGTCACGTCATTTAATGATAGGGATACATTTTGAGAAATGCATCACTAGGTGATTTTGTCATCATGTGAACACTATAGAGTGTACTTACACAACCCTGGACAGTACAGTCTACTGCACACCGAGGCTATGTGGTACAGTGTATTGACCTTAGGCTACACACCTGTATAGCATACTACTGTACTGAATGCTGCGGGCAACTATAACACAATAGTAAGTATTTGTGTACCTAAACACAGAAAAGGTACAATAACATTACAGTATAAAAGATTAAAAAAAATAGGTAGTTACCATGAATGAAATGTGCAGGACTGGAAGTTGCTCTGGGTGAAAGAGTGAGTGGTGAATAAACATGACGGCCTTGGACATCACTGTACACTACTGCAGTCTTTAAACGCTATATGCTTAAGCTACACTAAATTTACTTTTCATTTATTTATTTTTTTTAATTTACTTTTTAAATATTTTTCTTGGGCGGCACCTGTGGCTCAAAGGAGTAGGGTGCCGTCCCCATATACCAGAGGTGGCGGGTTCAAACTCAGCCCCGCCGTCCCCATATACCAGAGGTGGCGGGTTCAAACTCAGCCCCAGCCAAAAACTGCAAAAAAAAAAAAAAAAAACAACTAAAACAAACATACACATTTAGCCTGGGCCTACTCCTAGGATTATAATCAGGATTATTGGAACATCACCAGGCAACAGGAATTTTTTAGTTCCATCATAATCTTATGGGACCGCCATCATACATGCAGTTAGTTCATCACTGACTGAAACTTCATTATGCAGTGCAAGACTGTATTTAACTAGTTAACAGTACACTGTAACTTTCCTTTCCTCTACAGTTCTCTACTGATTTTCCTCTTAATTCTCTAGTCATTCCTTTTTCACCTTCTTTTGGGAGCTTCGTTTTCCTTCTAACCATTCCACACATATTGACATTCCTTTCCCAATGATTGTCTTCTCACTCTGAACCAGTAGTTCTCAAGGGGGTGATTTTGCCCCCCTTCACCCAGGACATTTGGCAATGTCAAAAAACACTGGTTATCTCACTGAAGGAGTTCCACTGGCATCTAGGGGATAGAGGCCAGGAATACTGCTAACATACTGCTAACAGTGTACAGGACAGACATCCACAACAAAGAATTACCCAAACCAACATACCAATAGTGTCAAGGTTGAGAACCCTGGCTCTACTATCCTCTCTCTGGGATTTCTTGTCCATTCCAATGGCATCAGTTACTATGTGCTGCTATCTCAAGTCTACATCATTTTCCTAAACTCCAAACATATATACGGATGGGGTGGGGATGCAAATTGTCCACTAAAATCCATTTCTCTTTTTCCATATTAATGGTGCCCAAACATTATATATTTTAGGCTCCTTCACACTTCAGTGTGACCACATCTAAGATCTTATCAATGGAATGTTAACAAACATGCTGTGTACCCAACTCTGAGTCTTAGGAAAATAGATGTGCCTCCTCCATGCCCTCCTTTGCTCTCAGACATCAGAAGAGACCAAGACTGAACCATACAAATGACAAAATCCTAGAAGCAGTGCTTCTCAAACAGTAATATGTATACATATTACTTGGTGAATCTCATTAAAATACAGATTCTGCTTCTGATATCTGGACTGGGGCCTTAGATCCTGTATTTTTACCAGTTGCCAATGCTGCTGTTCTACAGACTTTTGAAAACAATTCTCTAGAAGTCTCTCACATTTCTTTTTTTTTGAGACAGAGCCTCAAGTTGTCACCCTGGATAGAGAGCAGTGGCATCACAGCTCACAGTAACCTCCAATTCCTGGGCTCAAGCGAGTCTCCTGCCTCTGCCTCCCAAGTAGCTGGGACACAGGCGCCCGCCACAACGCCCGGCCATTTTTTGGGGGGCGGGTTGCAGCCTCATTGTTGTTTGGTGGGCCCGGGCTGGATTCGAACCCGCCAGCTCAGGTGTATGTGGCTAGCGCCTTAGCCCACTGAGCCACAGGCGCCAAGCCCCTTCAATTTATCTTAATCTTGACCATAACATTGGCTCCCAAACATGGGTTAGGTGGAGTAAAGAATTTATCCTTACCCTGGCTTGGCACTCGTAGCACAATGGTTATGGTGACAGCCACATGCCCCAAGGCTGGCAGGTTCAAGCCTGACCCGGGCCAGCTAAAACAACAAAGACAACTGCAACCAAAAAATGGCTGGGCATTGTGCCAGGCGCCTGTAGTCCCAGCTGCTTGGGAAGCTGAGGCAAGAGAATCACTTAAGCCCAAGAGTTTGAGGCTGCTGTGAGCTATGACTCCATGGCACTCTACTGAGGGCAACATAGTGAGACTCTGTCTCAAAAAAAAAAAAAAAGAATTTATCCTTACCCAAGAAAAAGATCTGGTTTTTGCCCTAGACTTCAGGGGCATACTTTGTCACTGTTTTGTGTACGGTGGGCAATGGGTCACACCACATTTTAGGGTGCATTTTACCATAACTAACAGTCTCTATGGAGACTGGGCACATCAGAAAAGCCAACTGTGTGATTTAGGGTCAGGCATTTGGGCCCTGCTATATCCTTAGAACTGGAGTTCAACCACATTGCATGATGATATAATGAAGCCCCAGTAAAAACTCTGGACCCAGAGCCCATGGTTCCAGCTACTCCACAGGCTGAGTCAGCAGAGTCTCTGGAACCCAGTTTTTTTGTAGAGACAGAGTCTCACTGTATCGCCCTTGGTAGAGTGCTGTGGCGTCACAGCTCACAACAACCTCAAACTCTTGGGCTTAAGCAATTCTCTTGCCTCAGCCTCCCAAGTAGCTGGGACTACAGGTGCCCACCACAAGGCCTGGCTATTTTTTGTTGTAATTGTCGTTGTTTAGCATACCTGCGCAGGATTCAAACCTACCAGCCCCACTGTATGTGGCTGGCGCCCTAACCACTGAGCTATGGGTGCCGAGCCTGACATCTCTTTCTAAAAAATCAAAAGATAAAGAAGAAAAAACAACTCTGGACACTGACGTCCACGCAAGCCTTCTGCTTGGCAAAGCTCCGTGCATGTTGTCACACACTGATGATGCAGGGACGACAACATGTCCTGACTCCATGGGGATGGGACAATGGAAGCTCCGCCTTTGACGCCCTCTCAGACTCTCGGCCAACACTTCTCTTCCCTTGGCTTATTTTTATCTGGATACTTTCCTGTAATTAAACCTTCTGAGTCTTCATAACAAATTACAGCATCTGCAGGTCATTTGGGAACCCCTGAACTTGGAGCTGATGGGGGCAATCTAGGGGACTGCATGCCCTCAAACTTTGAAGTTCAGCTAACTGGGCAGTGCTCCACTTCCATTTTCCCACAGCACTCTCTCATTATCTCTATTATCTAACACATGGTGCTTTTTGTTGTTTGTTTTTTTAATGTTTAATTAAGTAATGGTACACAAAAATTTTTATTTATTTATTTATTTTGGGACAGTCTCACTTTACCACCTTTGGTAGAGTGCTGTGGCGTCACAGCTCATGGCAACCCCAAACTCTTGGGCTCAAGCGATTACCTTGCCTCAGCCTCCCAAGTAGCTGGGACTATAGGCACCCACCACAACACCTGGCTATTTTTAGAGATGGTGGGGTCTCACTCTTGCTCGGGCTGGTCTCAAACCTGTGAGCTCAGGCAATCCACCCACCTAGGCTTCCTCCCAGAGTGCTGGGATTATAGGCGTGGGGACTATAATTCACTGCCCAGACCAAAGTTTAAATTTAAATCCTCCTGTTGCACAAAAAAATAATCCACTGCCCAGCCCAAAGCTTAAATTTAAATCCTCCTATTGCACAAAAAAATAACAAATAATATCTGGTTACTGTGGAATAAACTGATCCCAAGGTGAAAGGAAAAAAACAAAAAAAAAACAAATAATTCATTGTTTCTTTCGCCCAGGAGTTGAGGGCCATGGCATCACAGCGCACAGCAACCTCAAACTGTAGGGCTCAAGTGATCCTCTTGCCTTAGCCTCCTGATAGCCGGGACTAGAGGCACCCACCACAACGCCTAGCTATTTTTCAGAGACCAGGGTCTTGCTCTTGCTCAGGCTGGTCTTGAACTCCTGAGCTCAAGCAATCCAACCACCTGGGCCTCCCAGAGTGGTGGGATTTCAGGCATGAGTCACCTCCCCAGACGAAGAATTCATTGTTATAAGTTTCCCTCCTCTCTCTTCTTCCTTTCTTATCCCACCCCACCACTCTGCCTATGCAAGACCCATGAAAACAATAGGGGAGAAGGTGGTAATGAATGGAGAGTTTTCAAAGGGAAATTCCCTCAGCCTATAGCTAACTGGTTTTGAAAGATAAAGCAGAGGGAAAAATCAACAAAACCTTTGAGGTTTTTGACCTGGTTATCATTCATGATAAAGATGATTTGGAGGGAGGATACTAAACTTTTTTGGGGGTGGTACCTGTGGCTCAGTGAGTGGGGCACCAGCCCCATATGCCAGAGGTGGCGGGTTCAAACCCAGCCCTGGCCAAAAACTGCAAAAAAAAAATAATAATAATAAAATAAATAAACTTTTTTAAAAAAACTCTACTAAAGTAACTTCCAAAGTAACTTCCAAACTCTACTAAAGTAACTTCTAAAGTTACTTTACTTTGTAAAGTAATAAAATTTACACATACTAAGCAGGTTGATGAAATACTTCCATGTCCTTTGATAAATATTTATATTGTATGCCCAACATCTTTATCAAGATATAAAATAAGTTGAGCATCGTGGCATGTGCCTATAGTCCCAGCTACTTGGAAGGCTCAGACAGGAAGATTCTCTGAGATCAGAATTTCAAGGCCAGAATATGCTATGATTTCACCTATGAATAGCCACCGGCACCCAGCCTGGGCAACAAAACAAGCCGCCATCTCTACAAAATAAAATCTTAAAAATATGTATATATAAAAAAAATTTGCCAGTCCCCCGAAAGTTCCCATGTGGCCCCTGCTTCCCTCATCATGACCCACAACCACTGATTTGATTTCTATCACTGTAGATCAATTTTATCTGTTCTAGAATTTTATAAAAACAAAATCATACATGATGTATTTCTTTGTATCTGGTTTCTTTTGCTCACCATAATGTCTGTGAGACTCATCTATATTGCTGCATATACCAGCATTTTGTGGGGTTTTTGGCCAAATACTATTCAATGCAATGAATATACCACAATTTTGTTTATCCCTTTACCTGTTGATAAGCATGTGGGTAATTTTCTTTTTTTTTTGAGACAGAGCCTCAAGCTGTCACCCTGGATAGCATGCTATGGCATCATGGCTCACAGCAACCCCCAATTCCTGGGCTCAAGCGAGGCTCCTGCCTCCGCCTCCCAAGTAGCTGGGACTACAGGCGCCCACCACAACGCCCAGTCATTTTTTGGTTGCAGCCGTCATTGTTATTTGGCGGGCCCAGGCTGGATTCGAACCCGCCAGCTCAGGTGTACGTGGCTGGCGCCTTAGCCCGTTGAGCCACAGGCGCCGAGCCGGGTAATTTTCAATATAGGGTAATTATAAGTGAAACTTCCACAACATTTAAATAAATTTCTTTTGTGGGCAGATGCTTTCATTTCCCTTCTTGTGGGTTAACACCTAGGAAGCAGAATTGCTGGCTCTTAGGGCTAAGGTAGATTAACTTCTCAAGAAACTGCCAAATAGTTTTCTGAAGTGGTTGCCTCATTTTGTATTCCCATTAGCAGTGCAGGAATGTTCTAGTTGCTTGATGTCCTTGCCAACCTGTGCTACAAAATATTGCCATCTTTTCTGTTTATCCACTCTTGTGAGAATGAAGTACTATCTCATTGTGTTTTTTAAGTAGTTTTATTGAGGTATAGTTTACAAACCGTAAAAATTCACCATGGGGCTGGGTGAAGTGTCTCACACCTGTAATCTGAGCATTCAGGAAGGCTAAGGGAAGAGGATCCCTTAAACTCAAGGCCTTGAGATCAGCCTGAGCAAGAACAAGGCCCTGTCTCTACTAAAAATAGAAACATTAGCCGGGCATTGTAGCAGGCACCTGTAGTCCCAGCTACCGGAGAGGCTGAGGCAAGAGGACCCCTTGAGCCCAGGAGTTTGAGGTTGGGGTAAACCAGGCTGACACCATGGTTCTCTAGCCTGGGTGACAGAGTGAGACTCTGTCTCAAAAAAAAAAAAAAAAAGAAAACAAATTCACCATTGTAAGTGTACAGTTTAATGATTTTTAAGTAAATTTCAAGATTTGAATAAATATCACTACAAACCAGGTTTTGAATATTTCCATCACTTAAAAAAAATTCCCTCATGTTCATTTGCAGTCAGTCTCTATCCTGGCCCCAGCCCAAGGGAATCACTGATTTGCTTTCTGTCTTACAAAGTTACCTTTTCTGAATATTTCAGGTGAATGGGATCACACAATAGGCAGTCTTTTGCTTCTGGCTTCCAATACTTCTCATAATATTTTTTGAGGTTCATCCATGTTTAGCCTGTTTATCAAGAACTACAGATGGTCTGAGATTTTACCGTACTTGCAAGCTACGTTAGCCTGCCACAGTTTCGCGTCTAATGACAGAAAACACGAGGCTCCTGGGGCGTGGAGAAAGGACATCATTACTCGTGGCCCAGCAGGCAGTGTGAGTTTTGTGTTTGTGCCAGTTCCCCATCCCTCTTCCATGGGTGACAGAGGTCCTATGGGTGACAGAAGTAAGGCCTAGATGAACACTGCACATGCAGTGGGTTTATGTCAAAGCCGAGGAACCCCAAGCTTAGGAAACCCTATTTTTTTATAATGGATTACAAGCAAACCTCTTCAACCTTTGCCTTGGAGAGAGACATTATCTTTATCCAACTACACGTCAAACAAGCCATCTCTCTGTCCCAGAGGGACGGACTCTCTCAGTCTTCTAAAAGCGTTTGCTGTACATTCTCCATTGTCTTCTAACAGTATACTATTTGTTTGTTTTTCTTTTTCTGCTAAATAATCGTATAAAGAAAATATTTTTATAAACATACCACATTTTGTTTATCTCTTCATGAGTTGATGGATATTTGGATTGTTTCCAGTTTCTGGCTATGACAAAGCTGCGTGAAAATTCACAAACATGTATATGTTTTCCTTTCTCTAGATTCTTAGGAGTGGAATTACTGGACTGCATGGTAGCTCAATGTGAAACTTTTGAGAAACTGCCCAACTGTTGTCCACATGGGCTGTACTGTTTTCTATTCCCACCAGCAAAGGATGAGTGTTCCAGTTTCTACACATTCTTTCTGATACAAGTACTGCAGGTTATCTTTTTGGTAATAGCCATTCCAGGTGATATAAAGTGGTATCTAATTATAGTTTAAATTTCCATTTCCCTAATGACTAATGACAAGTAATTCCATTGAGCATCTTCTCATATACTTGTTAGCCACTTTATTGTCTTCGTTGGTGAATTGTCCATTTAAATCTCTATTTTATAATTGGATCATTTGTCTTATTATTAAGTTGCAAATACTCTTTACATATCCTGGATACAAGTTCTTTATCATATATATGATTTGCAAATATTTTCTCCCAGTCTGTTGTCTTTTCATTTTCCTAATGTTGTCTTTTGTTGTTTTTACAGTTTTATTTAGTTTTTTGGGTGTTTTTTTGTTTTGAGACAGAATCTCACTATGATACCCTCAGTAGAGTGCTGTGGCATCACAGCTCACAGCAACCTCAAACTGTTGGGCTTAAGTGATTCTCTTGCCTCAGCCTCCCAAGTAGCTGGCACTAGAGACACCCACCACAATGCCCTGCTATCTTTTTTTTTTTTTTTGGTTGCAGTTGTCATTGTTTTTTAGCAGGCTCGGGCTGGGCTCAAACCCACCAGCTTTGGTGTATGTGGCCGCCACTCTACTCACTAAGCTATGGGTGCCAAGCTAGTTTTATTTAAAGTAGTTTTGTTGAGATATAATTTATATACCCTAAAGTCTACTGTTTAAAACATACAGATTCAGTGTTTTTTATTATACTTACAAAATCATGCAAGGTCTCATGCCTTTATTTTAGAACATTTTCTTCATCCACAAGAGAAACAGCCCATCCATTGGTAGTCATTTTCCATTCTCCCTGCCCTTTCCCCTGACAATCTGACTGTCTCTATAGATTGCCAATTTTGGACATTTCATATAAATGGAATCATGTGATTTGTGATCCTTTGTGACCGGTTTCATTCATTTGGTCTAATGTTTTTGAGGTTCATCCATGTTGTAGCATCCATCAATACTTTATTCTTGTTTTATTGATGTTAATATTCCATTATATGGCTATATCATATTTTGCTTATCCATTCATCAACTGAGGGACATTGGGTTGTTTTCACCTTTTGACTGTTATGAATAATGTTGTTATGGATACTTATATACAAGATTTTATGTGGACATCTGTCTTCACTTATTTTGGATGGATATCTAAGATTGGAATTGCTATGATAACCCCACTTGGCATTTTTGAATTACTGTCACACTGTTTTCCAAAGTAGCTATATATATGCCTTTTACATCCCCACAGCAGTGTAAGAGGGTCACTCTAATTGATGTGAATTGGTATTTCTTGTGGTTTTAATTTGCATTTTCTTAATAAATAATGATATTGACTATGTTCTCATGTGCGTAATCACCATTCTTATATGTCTTTGGAAAAATGTCCGTTCAAATCTTTTGCCCATTCCCTCATTTTGTTTTTTAAATTGTTGAGCTGTAAGAGTTCTTTGAGATTCTAGATACAAAGTGCCTAAGTTTTAAATTTTGGTGATGTGAAATTTAGCAAGTTTTTTAAAAAATGGGTTTACTTCTGATGTTATTTTTAAGAAAATTCTTGCCTAAAGTCATAAATATTTTTCTCTCATGTATTCTTCTAGAAGTTTTATAATTTAAGCTATTATGTGTAGTTCTATGATCCTACCCTTACTTCTATGAGTTAATCTTTGTACATTTTATGAGGTAAATTCACTTTTCTGCTTATGGATATCTAATTTTCCCAGCAACATTTGTTGGAAAACCTAAGATTTCCTCATTGAATTGTTTTGACATCTTTGTGAAAATCAATTCACCCTATGTGAGGTTATTTCTAGCCTCTCTCAGTTCCGTTTCCTTGATCTGCAGGCCCATCCTTGCACCAATACTACACTGTCTTTGCTGTGACTTTGTAGTAAATTTTAATATTAAGTAGTATAAGTCTTCCACCTGTGTTCTCTTTTTAAAAATCATTTTGACCTTGGTAGGTCTTTTGCATTTTCATATAAATTTTAGGATCTATTTGATTTGTAAACATAAAGAAGGAAAAGGCTGCTGTGATTTTGATAGGGATGTGTTGAATTTATAATTCAGTTTGGGGGAAATTGCCACCTTACCAATAATCGAGTCTTCCAATCATGGGCATGGAATGTCTTTCCATTTAATTATTGTCTTTCTTTAGTATGTTTCATCTATGTTTCGTATTTTTTGGTGGACATTTTCCACTTCTTTTGTTAAATGTATTGCTACATATATTTTTGGTGGTATTATGAATGAAATTGTTTTCTTAATTTTATTTTTGGAGTGTTTATTGCTAATATATAGAAATATAATTGGTTTTTGTGTATTGTTCCTGTATCTTGTGACCTCACATCCTGTTCTAGTACTTGTAGATTCTTTGGGATTTTCTACATACAATATTGTGTCACCTGTGAATGAAGACAGTTTTATCTATTCTTTTGTAATCTGAATGCACTTATTTAGTTATTTGTCTTATAGAAGAGTAATAATAAATATCTGTGCCTGTTCCAGGTGGTAGTGGGAAACTATTTAGTCCTTCTTCATTAAGTATAATGCTAGCTGAAATTGCTCTTCAAGAATTTTCAGAAACATGGCAAACTTCGTACATCTTGATGACAGAATTCTTTGTCCCTTGAATTGGCTTAAATAAACCCTGAGTACAATATTGGATCCAAATAGTTTTTAAGCGAGGGAACATATAGAGATAGAGATTACAGAGATAGGAAGAGATAGAGACAGAGAAAAATAGAGGGAGAGAGAATGGTAAGTCGTGAATGATTCATCTGAATGACATTGGCCAATCTGTCAATGGGTTGTAACCAAGAGGGCATGGAGGGCCTGGGCAGGAAATGATAAAAATCAAGGCAATGCCCAGTGGCATTCCATCAGCACGAAGGACATTATCTTGAAATAAGAGTAAGTGCTGGCTTACTCTGAGGTCTGGGAAATAGAGGCTCCCTGAACTGGCATTATCTGTGTGCAAAACGCTGTTGGAAGGACTGGGACAGGATGTAGACATGCATTAAGGGAGGGCAAATCCCTTCAGCAGGAAAGTAGAGCTTGAAATATTACATTAGCCAAGGGTACTGGCTGCCCTACCCATTAAATATTCATGCTAAAATCTCTGTCAATCAACAGGAACAACCTTGTCCCACTCAGACCTACTGAAGGAAAGCTGTGTAGGTTATTCAGCAAATGATAAGGGGAAAGGGGCTCGGCTCTTATTGCCCACAATGATGCCAAGGAAGCATTCAGCATCCAAGGTCACGCTGCTCCATGCTCCATTTCCTGCCTGCCTTGTGACAGAAAGCATCTGGAAGGCTGGGAGTGCGGTTCTGAAACTTGGATGTCCACAGGAATTGACTGTAAGCCTTGATGGAAGGCAGATTTTCGGGTTCCCATGATTTCTCCCCAACCCCTATCTGATTTGATAGGTGAAGGTGAGATTGGGAGGAGTGTACTCCAGAGATTTTGATATATAGGCCTGCAGGCTATTCTTAGAGAAACAGGAACATGATTAAGAGCAGATTCCCAAGACAGCGGACACAGTTGCGTGACCTAACCTGCAACCTGACCTGGAAGGGCCCAAGCTGTCTCACCTGAGGGATGGTGGTAGTCACACCTACATCCTCAGAGGCTCCAGTGCAGGACTGAATGAGATAATGTGAGTCAGGCACCCATACGGGGCACTCTAGAGAAGGTAACTATTTTTACTTTGAATTAAAGAAAAGATCATCAATTTGTTTTTTTTTTTTTTTTTTTGAAGACAGAGACTCAAGCTGTCACCCTAGACAGAGTGCTGTGGCAACACAGCTCACAGCAACCTCCAATTCCTGGGCTCCAGCGAGTCTCTTGCCTCTGCCTCCCAAGTAGCTGGGACCACAGGCGCCCACCACAACGCTCGGCCATTTTGGTTGCAGCCGTCATTGTTGTTTGGCAGGCCTGGGCTGGATTCGAACCCCCCAGCTCAGGTGTATGTGGCTGGCGCCTTAGCCCGTTGAGCCACAGGCACCGAGCCAAGATCATCAATTTGTAATGGTTGCAAGGGCATCGACAGGAACCTTAAACCCTGTACCCACTCACCCTTGCTCTTCCTCTCATAACCCTCGTGTAAACGGAAGTGTAGCAAGGAGTTAAATATCCCCACAGGACCCTGGCTTGGCACAGAGGCTGATATAGGAAGCCAGCTTCCCACAGAGAGGTGGCAGCCCGACCTATGGGAAGGTGGGGCAGTGATCTGTCAGCCAGGTCTGCTTTGCAAAACCCTGACCACAGGACTCTGTGTGACCTGCGTCTTGCCTGTGCGGTGCTGGGCCTGCAGGGACTGTCAGGCTGCCTGACGCTGCTGTGTGAAGGAAGGCACACTGACCCAGTTTCCTATCCCGCCTCGCCCACTTGCAAGCTCAGAGATTTTGCACGTGTCAGGTCATTTCTGTCAATGTTCGTTTCCCTATCACCCTTAAAAATAAGGGAAGATCAGAGTGGCGCCTGTGGCTCAGTGAGTAGGGTGCTAGCCCCATATACTGAGGGTAGCAGGTTCAAACCTGGCCCCTGCCGAACTGCAACAAAAAATAGCTGGGTGCATGTAGTCCCAGCTACCTGGGAGCCTGAGGCAGGAGAATCGCCTAAGCCTGTGAGCTGGAGGTTGCTGTGAGCTGTTGACTCCACAGCACTCTACCGAGTGTGACAAAGTGAGGCCCTGTCTCTAAAAAAAAAAAAAGGTTAGGTCAGATATTTGTAATAGTTTAGCACTTCGATACGGTCTCCTTTTTGATTCCCACAACACTGTGGACTCCACAGAATGGGTGAGCAAAATGGAGACCAGGATGATTAAAGGGGTAGTTCAAAGTTGCACGCTGTGCAAACCAGCCCAACTCTTGCCTAGTGCTCTGAATTACATTGCTGGGCCCTTGCCTCTACCCTGAAGGGCAGCTGGAAGAATAGAAAAGATTATGGACGTGAAAGTTATTGGTACACTCTACGGCACCATGCCACATTCTCAGCCATTCCAGAGCATAAAGGTGGGAGTCTATTTACAGAGAGCTATGGTTTAGCTCAATTCGGATGGACATGCCATTGTATTTTGGAGAGAAGAATATTCAAAGTCACGTGTACTTAGCATACTGAGAGCTCTTCAACATATTACACGGAAAATGTATTTTTTAATTATCCTTGACATTGTCATCATTTCCTTATCATTAAGTACATTGCTAATGACATGAAAGTGACATTTATATACAGGGCCCTTGTATAATGCTTTAGCTATAGGCAGTGCCGGCTTTTTTTTTTTTTTTTTTGAGTCAGAGACTCACTCTGTTGCCCAGGCTAGGATGCAGTAGCATCAGCCTAGCTCACAGCAACATCAAACTCCTGGGTTCAAGTGATCCTCCCGCCTCAGCCTCCCAAATAGCTGGGACTACAGATTTCCGGCACTACACCTGGTTAATTTTCCTATTTTTAGTAGAGACAGTGTCCAGTTTTGCTCAGGCTGGTCTTGAACTCCTGAGCTCAAGGGATCCTCCCTCCTTGGGCTCCCAGAGTGGTAGGATTACAGGCACGACCACCAAGCCCAGATGCTGTAGGTTTGTTCTTAAGTTGAACTTGTATGTAAGTTAGGACAGGTCCATTTACCTATTACCTGTAATGACCTCCATTCATGAGTGCGAGTCGTACATCTGTTGGATGTTTGTAACTTGGGGACGGCCAGTATAACGTCGCTTTGATTCCCACCAATCCCAAGTGAGGAACAAAAAATACCTGAGAAAGGGACTATTATTATCTCCCTTATATAGAAGAACCAGAAGAGTTAAAGCATGATCTCTGCTCTGCCTGATTCTAGAATCTTCCTGCTCATGTCACCCTGCTCTACAGCTTTTTAAATGTAGGGACAAGTAGATCTTCCCTCCCCCTCTGAAGGTTTGAGTCAAAGCTGTTCAAATGAATTGACAAGAGACAGATTCACAAGATTAAGAGATACACAAAGTTATCACCCTGTACAGAAACATGGGTGTCCTACACGAAGGAGACTCCAGAAGAACCAGATGGCTAAAGTTTTTGTTCTATCCTGAGGTTATAGAAAGAACGGGGGCTGGGACTTCCTGGGTAGGGAGGTGGCCTCAGGAGTTAAGAGATAGTGAGGAGAGGAAAGCATGGTAAACAAAGGCTGTTTTGTCATTCAGATAAAAATCTCTGAGCTAATCTCAGAGCTGCCTTCAGAAAGAATAAACAGTTTCTCTGTCAGACTTTTAGTTTCTTTTTCTTGTGGGTTAATCTCTCCCAGATCCAGATAACACACATGAACGATCAATTAAAAAACCTTACAATAAGGCAGCACCTGTGACTCAAAGGAGTAGGGCGTAGGCCCCATATGCCGGAGGTGGCAGGTTCAAACCCAGCCCTGGCCAAAAACTGAAAACAAACAAACCAACCTTATGATAAATTTATTTAATCTTAGTTTTACATGATTTCTTAACTTTCTTTTTTCTCCAACATTTTATAGCCATTTATTTTTATCTATAACTTTCCTCCTTTTTCCATTCATTTATTCTTTTTTTTTTATTTTTTTCTTCTAATTAAATCATAGCTGTGTACATTAATGCAATCATGGGGTCTTTTTTTTTTTTTTGTACCAAATATACTATTATAAGATACTATGACTTGAGGATACAGCATGAAGGATTTGGGACCATTCACTTATTCTGAAACGATCTTTAAGTAACTCTAAACCAGACAAAATTACTTGAGCAAAAACTATATCTTCATACCTTCCTTATAAGCCTTTTCACCAAAAACATATCTTCTTTGCCTTGTATGTTTTGCATACAGAATTGCTTCTCGTATTTCCTGTAGTTTTAATTACATAAATTAATTAGAATTTTAATTCTGAGTAACCTTAGTTTGTAGTGAAAAACCTAGGAAATAAGCAACTTTTAATTATCTGTCATATAACAATGTTTTATGAATATATACTTTTTTTGAGACAGAGTCTCACTATGTCATCCTCGATAGAGTGCCATGGCATCACAGCTCATAGCAACATCAAACTCTTGGGCTTAAGCGATTCTCTTGCCTCAGCCTCCCAAGTAGCTGGGACTACAGGCAATCGCCCCAACGCCCAGCTGTATTTTTTTATTTTTGTAGTTGTTATTGTTTGGCAGGCCCAATCCGGGTTTGAGCCCATCAGCCCTGGTGTATGTGGCCAGTGCCCTAGCCACTGAGCTACAAACACTGAGCCTTTTTTTTAGTTATTAAATTTTTTTATTGATTTATAATATTTGTACAGATATCTGGGTGTGTATGATATTTGTTACAATGATCAATTCAGGGTATGTAGGAGATCTACGTCCTCAAGCATTTGTTATTTCTACGTGTTTGGAATATTTCAAGGCCTTTCTCCTCACTACTTTGAAATTAGAATTTTATTGTTGTTTATCATAGCCACCCTACTCTGCTATCAAACATTAGAATTAGAATAAAACTTATTCCTGGCTCGGCACCTGTGGCTCAAGAGGCTAAGGCGCCAGCCACGTACACCTAAGCTGGCAGGTTCGAATCCAGCCCAGGCCCGCCAAACAACAATGATGGTTGCAACCAAAAAATGGCTGGGCATTGTGACAGGCGCCTGTAGTCCCAGCTACCTGGGAGGCAGAGGTAGAAGACTCGCTTGAGCCCAGGAATTGGAGGTTTCTGTGAGCTGTGATGCCACAGCACTCTATCCAGGGCTACAGCTTATGGCTCTGTCTCAAAACAAACAAACAAACAAAAAACTTATTCCTTCTATCTAACTGTATCCTTGTACCCAGTAACCAGCCTCTTTTCCTTCTCCCACTTCCTAAACAAACACACACCCTTTCCAGCCTCTGATAACTATCTTTCTGCTCTCTACCTCATGAAATGAACTCTTTTAGCTCCCGCATCTGAGTGGGACATGGGATACTTGTCTTCTTGTGCCTGGCTTGTTTCACTCAACATGATGACCTCTAGTTCCATTCATGATGCGGTAAATGACAAGACTTCAATCTTTTTTATGGCTGAATAGTATTCCATTTCCTTTACCTATTCATCCACTAATGAAAATTTAGGTTGATTTCCATTTCTTTGTTATTGCGAATAGTGCTCCAATAAATATAATGGTGTAAGTAACCCTTTAATATACTGGTTTTCTTTTTCTTAGTTTAAATACCCAGCAGTGGAATTGCAGGATCATATGGTAGTTCTATTTTTAGTTTTTTTAGAAATCTCCATACTATGAGGATAACTGATGTTAATACATGGCAGGTGGAGGGGGCTGGGGGCGGGGGGGGGGTCATGGCATGTGACACACCTCTTGGGAGCAGGACACAATTATAAAAGGGATTAAAAAATAAAAAAAATTAAGAAAAGAAAGAAAAAACATAAAAGCAGACAGCTCCATTCTGCAAATAAAACACAGTGCAATTAAAAAAAATAAGAAATCCCCCTACTAACTTCCACAATGGTTGTACTAATTTACATCCCCACCAACAACATATATCTCATCTTTTGAGAAATGTCTATTCAGATCCTTGCCCACTATTTGATGAGATTATTTGGGGATTTTTTTTGCTCTTGAGTTGAGTTCCTCGTATATTTTGGTCCATTTTCAGATGAATAGTTTGCAAATATTTTCTCATATTCAACAGGTTGTCTTTTCTCTCTGCAGATTGTTTCCTTTGCTGTGCAGAAGCTTTTTAGCTTACGATAGTCCCACGTGTCTACTTTTTTGTTGCCTGTGCTCTCAAGGTCTTAGCCATAACCTTTGCTTAGACCAATGACCTGGAGTGTTTCCCCTCAGTTTTCTTCTAGTAGTTTTATAGTTTGGGATCTTATCTTTAAGTCTTTAATCCTTCTTGGTTGATTTTTTACATATGATGAGAAATAGGAGTCTAGATTCATTCTTCAGTACATAGATACTCTGTTTTCGAAGCACCATTAAGAGGATGTCCTTTGCCCATTGAATGTCCTTTGTGCCTTTGTTAAAAATCAGTTGGATGTTTGTAAATCCATGACTTTATTTCTGGATTCTCTATTCTAAGATCAGACATGTTTGGGCACATTCATGGTGGTATGGTCATAGACTGTATTTTCTATTCTAGTCTATTGATCTATCATGTGCCTATTTTTATACCAATGCCATGGTGTTTGGGTTACTATAGTCTTGAAATATACTTTAAAGTCAGGTAGTATGATACTAGCATTGTTTTTTTTGCTCAGAATTGCTGTGGCTATTTGGGGTCTTTTATGGTCCTGTACCAATCTTAGGATTATTTTTCCTATTTTTGTGATAAATTTCATTGTTATTTTGGCAGGAGATTCATTGAGCCAGTAGATTGCTTTGGATGGTATGGTCATTCTAGCAATGTTGATTCTTCTAATCTATGAGCATAAGAACTTTATAATTCTAAAAATAAATGTTTCCCCACAATTTTGTTTATTGTGGGGTAGAACGTATTTACTAACAGACCCAAATATACTTTTCTCTATTATTAGAAGCCAAAAGTAGATAAACTTAAGCCTCTTGATAATGTTTCAGTATTTTATCTTATTTGGAATGATTTATTATAGAAATTTGATGAATATATACCACTTAATTTAACTCAGCAAAATTTTAAGGGTGTAGCTGTCAAAAATATTCGGGAAACCTTTTAAGTAAACATACTATAAAACATAATTATAGTTTACAAAAAAGTACATGTATAGATTTTATCCCACCTACATGTACATGTATAGATTTTCCCCACAAATTGTGGGGAAACATTTTTGTAGTTTACTTGTCCTTATTAATTATGCTTGGAAAATTTTATGAGACATTAGACAATGCTTATCCATCTTATCAAATCATTTTTATTCACAAACTATATAACACATGTATATTAGGCAATCACCATTCAAACAAGAAAATGTTAAAGCTAATTACATGGGTATTTTGCTGATAACTTAGAAGACAAAGCTGTTTCTATAAAACTAAGACTATTTAACTAGTCTAGCTCACTTAAGATTTACCTGAGTCATGTGGACTTGAAAACCATTTGGGCTAGCTTTTTAATTTGTAAGCATTCATTTTTTTTTATTTTATTTTATTTATTTATTTTTTTTTTAAAATACATGTATTTTATTATTCTTCATTACATTATTTCCCCCCTCCCACCCGTCCGTGATAAGGCAGAATTGATTTACAGAAAAGAATACAGAAAACACCAAAGCTCCTGGTAGTGGGA
>CAUYRH010147838.1:0-41320 GCA_963574655.1 Perodicticus potto | reverse complement strand
TGTGATTTTTGGTCATCTGGGTATATACCAAGTAAAGGAATTATAGGGTCAAATGGCAATTCTATTTTTAGATCTCTGAGTATTCTCCAAACGTCTTTCCAAAGTGGATGTATTAGTTTGCATTCCCACCAGCAATGCAGAAGATTTTTAACATAGTAACTTTCCATCATGCATTGGAAATGTGATTTAATTTCTAAGCAAGAATGCAGTTCATTAAAACAAATAAAGCAAAGCTATAAAAAAAATAAAAATAAAAATAAAAAACAAATAAAGCACAGTAATCGTATCATCCAATCACTGCCACTTATCCACCTCCTGCCCTCACTCACTGTCCCCTCTGATCAGCTTTTGATTCCATGATCGATAACCATAATCACTCCACTGTACATCCCCTCAACTCCCTGGCCCCCTCTCTCTCTGTCATGCTTGTCTGGGAAAAGCCCAACTCAGATAAATTCAATACTTAGCTTACTTGCGCCTGCACATTTTCAGTTGAAAACACTAGACAAAGGCATGACTCATGTTTTTACTGTTTGCTCTTACTTTAAATTCGAGATCTCTAACCAAGGAGAGCCATTGCAGGTGTCCAGAACTCTGACCCTTGTTTCCCTTCACCAACACTCTTGATCTGCCCAAGAGGATTATGGCACACCTTCCCTTCTCTCCTCAAATTTCCAGCACCTCTTCCCCTTCCTCACCACCAGCTGACATCCTTGCCTCCCCTCTCTCTGACAGCACGAAGCAGTCAGAAGAGCTCATCCACAGACCCTGTCACCCAAGGATCCACTTGCCGCAGACCCACAGGCTCCGCTGTGACTCCCAGACAATGCAGGGGCACTTGTACACAGACGCCTTCCTCACTCCCCAAGTCCACGGTTCCTTCCAGCAATGTTGCCTCTCTACCACCTCACCAATGCTGCTTAGGTTCTACACCACTCCAGGCAGCACCCAAACATGCTGTCATATCTCTAACAGTACGCTCCACACCTACAACTCCCTTTCTCTTTCCCCTTTACAGCAAAACGCCTTGAAAGCGGCCAACGCTGCTGTGTCTGGTTCCTCTCACTTAATTCTGATTCATGCTATGCTCCCCTCCACCTCTCCATCAAAACAGCTCCAGTCCAGAGCACGGGTAACTTCCACGCTGCTACATCCAGGGGATAATCCTTGGGCCTCAGATTTCTTACATCAGCAGCATTTCATAAAGATGGTCATTCCCCCTTTCTAGAAATACTTTCTGAAATTCCTGCTCCTTCTAATTCACTGTCACCCCTTCTTTTTTTTAATTTATTTTTTTTTTATTATGAAATCATAGCTGCGTACATTAGTGCAATCAAGGGGTACAATGTGCTGGTTTCATATACAATCTGAAATGTTTTCATCAAACTGTTTAACTTAGACTTCATGGTATTTTCTTTGTTATTGTTTGAAGACATTTGTATTCTGCATTTAGTAAGTTTCGCCTGTACCCTTCTAAGATGCACCGTAGGTGTGGCCCCGCCAATTACCCTCCCTCCATCCCAACCTCCCCCCGCCCCTCCCTTCCCTTGCCCGCCCCTTTCCCCATATTCTTGTGCTATAGTTGGGTTATATAGCCTTCATATGAAACCTATAAATTAGCTTCATAGTAGAGCTGAGTACATTGGTCAACCCTTCTTACTCTCATTGGCCGGTTCCTCGACCTCTCCCCTGACGGTCCAGAGCTCCACCCTCAGATCTCTTCTCTGTCTGTGGTCACACCCTTGGTGATCACACTCAACCTCCTGGCATGAAATATAAACCAAATGTTCATGATCCCCATCTTTTTTCACCCAGCCCAGACCTCCCTTCTGAGCTGTAGACTCATATATCTCAACACCTGCTGCGGTCTAAATGTTTATGTCTCCCCCGCCCTAATTCATATGTTGAAAACCTACATAATCACTAATGTGATGGTATTAGATGAGGTCTTTGGGGTTAATTAGAATATGAGGGCAGGTGGGGGATGGCAGCTCATGCCTGTAATCCTAGCACTTTGGGAGGACAAACTGGGAGGATCACTTGAGGTCAGGAATTCAAAGCCAGCCTGAATAACAGAATGAGACCTCATATCTACAAAAATAGAAAAATTAGGCAGGTGTGGTGGCACATACCTGTAGTAGTCCCAGCTACTTAGGAGGTCAGGAGGCAGAGGAAGGAGGATTGCAATCTGAGGTTGCAGTGAACTATAATGATGCCACTGTACTCAAGCCCAGAACACAGAATAAGACCTTGTCTTAAAAAAAAAAAAAAAGAAAAAAAAAGAAACAAAAGAATATGAGGACCAGAGGCTTCATAAATGGGATTAGAGCCCCTATAAGAGAGGTCCCAGTACATGTTGATTTTCTCCTTCTGTGTCATTGTTAGTGATTAAATCATCTGTCCTTTCCCCAATGAATTAAACCACTACTCTTTTTTGTCTTTATTAAATTCTCGTAAATATTGGATCCTCTCAAAAAGAAAAATGCAAGAGAGACCTAGAAAACTGCCTTGCCCATTCCACCACGTGAGGACACATCACAAAGGTACCATCTGTGAATGAGGAAACAGAATGAATGGCCCTCACCAGAACCAAATCTGTCTGGCACCTTGCTCTGGGACTCCACAACCTCCAGAACCACAAGAAATAAATTTCTATTATTTATAAGCCACCCAGTCTACAGTGTTTTGTTACAGCAGCCTATACAGACTGATATGTTGCCCACTCAACATCTCCACTTGGGTTGCAAATAGGCATCTCCCAAAATTGAACTTAACATCTCCAAATTGAACTCCTATTTTCCCTCAAAAACAGCCCTTTGCATGGCAATCCCCATCTCATTCCAGGGACTCACTCTAACTAGTTGCTTAAAACTAAAATCTTTGGAGAATCCTTGACTTTTTTCTTTCTCTCACATTCCACTTCCACTCAGTGAGAAAATCCCCGGAACTGTACTATCAAAGCCTGTCCAGGATTCTCCATCTCCTCTGCTACTCTCTTGGCCCAACTAGGTTCCTCTCCCCCTGAATTACCAGAATGCCCTCTCAACTGATCTCCCTGCTTCCACTCTGGCCCCACCCCTTACTGATATCTCACCATGTCAGCAGGAGTAATCTTTTTAAAAAATAGATCAGATTGTGCAATTCCCGTGCTCCAAACCTTCCGCTGGATTGCAATCTCACTTAACATAAAAACCAAAGTTCTTACACCAGTATAGAGAGTCTTTCATAAAGCAGCCCCAGCTCCCACCTCCTTGGTCACATCTCCTATCACGCTTCCTCACCTGCCCCTCACCCTGCCACACCAGGCTTCCCATTACCTATTGAACATACAAGGTATGTTCTCAACCCAGGCACCCTGGCTGTGCCTTCTGCCAGGAGCACACATCCCCCAAAGGCATGAAGCTCTTGCCTCTGTTTTATATCACAGCTCAAACATCATCTTACTAGTAAGGTCTTTGCAGAACATCCTCTAAAGGTATCCCCCTCCCCAGCACAACCTAATCCACATACTACAGACTGACAGTGGTCTATTCATTTGTGTCCTTCTAAAGTTTTCCTTCCTGATCCCCCACTAGAATGCAAGCTCCATGGGGGAAGAACCTGTGTTGTATTTACTGTGACATCCTCAGCACCCCAAATGTGTCCACATCATAGGAGATGTCCAAAACAATATTGACTACATTACATAAACTTGGACACATATTTCTTGATCACACATGACTCCATAGCTTTAAGTTGGAGTTCAGATACAACGAGTTAGGGAAATGGTTTTAGAAGGACCACTTTTGTAAGTCAGTCAAAAGGACGGTTGCTTTTATGCTTTTTCTTCTTTTATAATGGAGTAATGTCAAAGAAAGTGCCTACAGTGTCCTTCACAGGAACATACACACTTTATTGGCATAAGAGGGGGAAACCCATGGCATCAGGAGAGATAAGAGAGTCACATGAAAATAGGCAGTGAGGAAAAAAGATGTGCAACTTTGGATGGGGCTGGTACACGGGTCTGACTCAGGTAATAGCTGGCCCCAAGCCCAAGATAGAGCCTAGGAGGTGAATTCTACCTGTCTCAGGCAATTACTCTACCCAGCTATTTTTCAGGTAACTATATTTGACCTGAAGCAACACTGGAGCAAGTTTCCACCATACAAAGATATCCTGGGTGCTTGGGGAAGTACGCTAGCAAATGTACCCTAATTTTAAAATCATGGAGAGACAGAGGTGGTCCAGGGAGGTTGGTCCACTTTACCACAGGTGTAGACTCCTCATCCACACATACGCCAAGCGTCCCTTCAGTCTTTGCATCTTGGGACAGGCTGCTCACCAGCCCACCAAGAAGTTCATTCCAAACTGGGGCAGGTCAAAATGTTGGAGTTTTCCCTTAGCTTGTGTTGACAGCTGCCTCCCTGAAACTGCTAGCCACTGGTTTGGGTTTTGATCCTTCTCTCATGGCTAGTTATACATTTGTGTTTCTAGCACCAAATTAGATGGTAGTAAGTGGAGCACAGGCTTTTAAATCCTGCCACTTACCAGGTAAGCAAACATACTGAAATTTGTTTTTGTGTGTGTGGGGGGGAATCAATCGCCTTCTAACAGTAGTTTGAATTCAGGCCACTTTATTCTAAGAAACCTACATTCTTCCGTAACAGAGGCCAGAAAGTTATCAACCAACCTTCCCAGATTTTTTTAAGCAAGGGTGATCATGTCACTCAAAAAAAAATCCCCCACATGTGTTTGGTGATGAGATTATGGACTTTTTTTTTTCTTTTAAAATGTTAACATATTGATGGAGTATGAGGCCCCATGCCAGGAACTTTTAAATTATTTCATCCTTTTTTTTTTTGTATATTTCATGGTTTTGTTGAGAATGAACAAAATATTATTAAAAATAAAAAATCCTTTATCCTAGAACAGCGGTTCTCAACCTGTGGGTCACGACCCCTTTGGACTGTATTAAAGGTTCACGGGATTAGGAAGGTTGAGGACCACTGTCCTAGAATATTTAAAGGAAAAAAAATTAACCCACTATGATTTTGATAACATTTTACAGAAGTAAACTTTGCTGGTCCTCTTGGCTCTGCCAGCACAATTCTGATTTTCAGCTAACTAGAAAAAAATGTGTATGGCAGGAAATTGACAAATTAACCTCAAACTACCAAAAAGCCAAATGACAACTGCTTGATTTCATTACTACTGCAGAAACAATAATGATTTTCAAAAAAGGAGAGAAAAGCAACCAAGTTCTATGATTTCAACATTAGAACAATGGGCTGTTTATTGGCCATAGAAATATTATTTTAGAGGAAGAAGCTATTAAAATGCAGAACCATTCCAACCCAGACCTATATTATGGCTTGGAGGTAATTAAATGAACTCTGATTGCGTGCAAACTGAATTTTAAGATGTAATCAAAGGATGCAGACGATACTATTTCAGACCTGCTGCGATGCCACGCTGACTGTCTTATTTCCTTGATGCCACGCTCTGTTGAGTGAAAGAAACTGCAGGAGGTTATGTTGTGTTTTCTCCAATGAATGAGGTGCCACAGACACAACAATGTCCAGGCAGGTGATGACTTCTGCTTAACTCAGAGCAAAGCAGAAAAGTTGGCCGCATCCTGACCCCTTGGGGAAATAGTCCAAGCGGTTTTGGCAACAATGCCGCACTTGGCGGTTTGATTCAGCTGTCAGAGACTAGCTGGGAGTTGTCTTTCTCAGGAGCTGCCTGGGAGAAGGCAGGACTTCAAGGGTGGCCAGAAAAGCTGTTACGTGACAGCTTTTGATTTTCTTTGGATGCTATAGGCCTAGCCTGAGACATAGCCATGAGGCTTCCAAGCTCCAGGGAGTCTATTTGTGGGCACTGCCTTCGCTTAGACAACTGTTATCATCACCTACTTCCTTAACTTCCCAAGAGCACATGCCTATCCAATACAGACACTAGAAATTCCAAGCTTCTGTCTCCATCCTGTCTTTCCACAGTATCAACAAGGGTTGAGGAGGAGCAGGTGAAAGAGGAGAATGAGACCTGCCGCACCCGCTCCCTTGAGTTGATGCTAACTTGCTTTCCTACCCTCTGCATCCTTCCCATGCGGCTGGTTCCCTCAGGACCCGCACCAGGTTGTTGAGCTGATGAGAAGACCAACCAGGATGTATCTATTACAGAGCTCTGTGGAGTCTTCCCGTTCTTTGATCACTGCTTGCCAAATCACCAGCCTCCTGGGAGGGAAGGTAAATCCATCTTCAAGGTAAGCCTCTTTCTGGCTTGGACCCAGATGAGCTTGGGGGATCCTGAGCTTGCATGACACACACCCAGAAAGAACATTTGATAGACAAATGTATTTCACCCCTGTCCACCGAGGGGTGCCTAATCTGGGTAATGGCATTTTGATTCAGATAGTCACACAGAATCTGCCAGATCCATGTACCAACATGTGGCCATCCTACAGTGAGCATTACCATGGAATTTCATGAAGCTAGCAAAAAAATTTGTGAAAAATGACTAAACCAATAATCCACATTGACAATTATTACTATATTTCCTTAATTCTACAATATGTTTTTGTATTTCCCCCCACATTGTACTGTTATTGAAACAGCAATGCAAATTAACAGTTAATACATATATAATACATATTATATATATTAATATTATATATAATATATATTATAATATATATGAAATACATAGATGCATGTAATACAAGATGCATTGCTGTTTCAATAACAGTACAATATATATCTTAATATATATTAATATAACATATATCTTAATATAATATATAACTTAACAGTTAATATATATGCATATATACTATATATATGTATTAACTGTTAAGATGCATTGCTAGCTATATATATGTAATACATATATGTATTAACTGTTAAGATGCATTGCTGTTTCAATAACAGTATGTGTTAAGATGCATAATACATATGTATTAACTGTTAATTTGCATTGTTGTTTCAATAACAGTATAATGTGGGGGGAAATACAAAAGCATATTGTAGAATTAAGGAAATATAGTAATAATTGTTCAACGTGGATTATTGGTTTAGTCATTTTTCACAAATTCTTTTGCTAGCTTCATGAAATTCCATGATAATGCTCACCGTAGGATGGCCACATGTTGGTACATGGATCTGGCAGATTCTGTGTGATATATACATATTCCATGTATATATTACATAATATATATGTAATACCTATATGTATTAACTGTTACGATGCATTGCTGTTTCAATAACAGTATAATATATACCTTAATATATATTAATATAATATATACCTTAATATAATATATATATCTTAACAGTTAATATATATGCATATATATTATATATATGTATTAACTGTTAAGATATATATAATATATATATATTTTTTTAGACAAAGTCTCACTCTGTCACCCAGGCTAGAGTACTGTGGCATCAGCCTAGCTCATAAAAACCTCAAACTCCTGGGCTCAAACAATCCTCCTGCCTCCTCCTCCCAAGTAGCTAGGACTACGGGTGCCCACCATAATGCCTGGCTAATTTTTCTTTTTTTAGTAGTGAGTTCTCGCTCTTACTCAGGCTGTTCTCAAACTCCTGAACTCAAGCAATCCTCCTGCCTTGGCCTCCCAGAATGCTAAGATTACAGGCATGAGCCACTGTGCCTGGCCTGATATGTACATTTTATTAATATGGTAACATTTATTGTTTTATTGCTTGAAAATCTATTATTGGAAATAAACAAGCAAGCAAGCAAACAAGCACAGACTGCTTTGCTAATAGTTTCTCCCTATTCCAGAACTTGCGATCATCCCTAAAACCAATTCCTAACTGATGAGGCTAACAGACTGGCCTTTGTGCTAAAAAGATTTGGGTTCCTACACCCACCCACACACCCTGGTCTGCACTGACATGCCTGGTTTTGCACCATGAATGCCATCAGGAAGAATCTATGTGTCAGACAAAGCTAATGATCCACCTCATTGTGTGCTCTTCTTCCCAGATGATGGAGGTGTCCCTGAAAAGTAGCCCAAGCCAGGCCCCAAGTTTCACAGCTTCCGTCGCACCATTGTGTAGCCAGTTGACCAGTGCTCCAGACTGTGAAAGGAAGTGATGTGAGTCACTTCCAGGCCCAGGCAGTTGAGGGGTGAGTGCACCTTCTCCATCCTCTCTTTCTCCTTCGACAAGCTGGAGTCAAAGGATTCTAAAGCCCTGGAAGATGGCAGAGTCACAAATAGTAGGAACCTGAGCCACCACCTACAGAAAAGCCGTCCACTAACAAGGAAGGCCTGTGTTAGACTGTTGCCTAGGGGAAAAGCCCTCAAGTGAGTTAAACCACTGAAATTTGGGGCTTTATTTATATGCTCTAAATTACATTTTTATTTCCCCATATAATTTTGACTCTGCATAGGCCCGGTGTCTGGGGCTACAGGGTATGACAACCAAGGTCTGGTTACAAAATGTGCAGGGCCTGTAGCAAAATGAAAACGCAGGGCCCCTTGTTCAAAAATTTTTAAGACTTCAAGATGCTATGGAGCATTTAAGCCAGGAGAGGTTCTATGTGACTACAGAGGTCATATGCCAATGCAGCCAGTCCTGCTCTCACCTGAACACCCCAAACCAGGTTAGTCACGTGGCATTCCTTTAACAGTAGCAATTCCATTCCAAATGGCCAGAAGAGGCTAACATTAAAATGAGGATTACATGCAGTTTGGGAGAAATCCTTTAGAGCCTTCTTGCTCCCTCCTATAGTGAGAATAATACATAAAATATATTTACATGCATGGACCCTCCACAGCAGCATTTTGACTGCCAATGTCTTTTTGGGGGGTGGAGGCAGGAGGGTGTTCATGAGCATGGGCTCAGCTAGTCAGTTAAAAATGATCCATTCAGCAGGAACTTGATCGGGTTGATTTGGGGAGTGTCATCTCTCCCAATAGTCCCTCTTCTGAGTCTGAGGAAAGACTTTGTGAGACTGGAAGTTGCTTCTGGCCCAACTTCTTACCATATGTCTATTTATCACCTTCTTGCAGGCCAAGGACCCTCCAGGTCACTTCGCTAACCCTAACATCACATAGGGAGTGTGTAAGTAGATCTAGTTCCTGGCCCAACACATTCACACACACACACAATTCTCAGTAATACTTGAGCAGGTGGATCAGCTCTCGCCTCAGTTGACAGCCTGATCTCAGAGTTATCCAGCCACCCCCAGGTCTGGGTGCCCTGGCCCTGAAGCCCAGGTCTGGGACTGAAGTCCTGCTCCAGGCCCACAGGCCCCCAGGAGATCACCTTTTTATTGAGTGTGCTGTGCTGGTGATCCATATGTGCTGTTTCCACTGTCCCACCTCATTTCAGCTCATTAATCTAGACTCATGAAGAAGTCATGGCAGCCTCCACATTTCTAGGCAACACATTTCTGTTACTATTTCTCAGGGTTCCAATTTTAGATCTTGTCCACGGACTTCCTCCTGGACTGATCTCTATCTCATTCTGTACCAGCTGGGTCCTAGGCTCTCCTTTCACCTCTTCCCCCCAGTTCCAAGGAACTCCCTTCTCTCTCCTGGAAGCCACAGCCCTAAGTGGTGCTGCACGGATAGGATGAGAGCTTTGCCTGCTGAACTGAAATGTTTCACAGCAACTGAAGCTCTGTATGTGACCCCCAGAATCTGCCCATCATCTTGCTTCTTCAGCCGCCCCCTCCACATCCCCGACCCTACCTCACCATCCCACTGGGTCACTAGAAAGCTCTACTGCAATGGGACTTGAGTTTCTCAGGCTCATTCACCATTGCTCACTCATCACTAGACATGGACATGTGAGCCACTTGTCCCTATCAAGGCTTTGGGTCCTAAAATGTTATTTCTCCCTCCAAGGCAGTTAGGATCCCCTATTAAAATCCGAATGCACGGGCAGTGCCTGTGGCTCAAAGGAGTAGGGCGCCAGCCCCACATGCCGGAGCTGGCGGGTTCAAACCCAGCCCCGGCCAAAAACTGAAAAAAAAAATAAAAAATGAAAATAAAAAAATAAAAAATAAATAAAATCCGAACGCAGAATCTCTACTGACTGTAAAAGGAAACTGTGCTGAATGCTCCATTTCTTACAAATGTTTCGGGAATTTATAATCTTTTAAGGTTATAAACACGTGTGTAGAAATCAACAACCAAACTCTGCAGATTTTTAGTGATTCTATTTTGAGCAAATATAGAAAAAAATACCTAAAACGACCCATATTATATTTCCAGTAGAACCATGGCTCAGTTGGTCATCGTGGTGACCTCTAGCACTATGTTGAGAAGGATCCTGAGGTCAAATCCGACCTAGGCAGGGAATAATTCCAAGCTCAGTTAGTCACACACAAGACAAAAGAACACCAGTGTGTGAGCCATTTATTGGCTTAGCCTAGAGGGGTTCTGGAGCCAGACTCAGGCACCTGGCCTTGGGCTAGTGTTTAACTCCTCAAGTTAACATTTTTGCATCTATTAAAATAGTGGTAACAATACCTCTAACACAGCATTGCAGTTTCTGTTAAATGAAGTAACATTTGAAAACACTTACCAGGACAAGCCACACGCAGCTAAGTGCCCAATCACAGGAGCTCTTATGATATTAGTTCTTTGGCCCTAAAGTTAGTTCTCAAATGTAAAAGCCATGAAATATGCTCTTTTGATTTAAAAGTGTGTTTATGTTGATCCCTACCCTCTTTTCAAGTCAGTAAACCAGCACACAGGGGTTGCTGGAAAACAATCAGTTGACGGTAAACACAGCATTTCTGCCCAGCAGTATCTCCACTGACTGGACACCAGCTGGGCAGGCCATGGGGGATCTGAGGGGCTCTAGACTGAATCCTGAGCCTTCGCTGAAAATAAGGGCACAGACCCTTATTCCCAAGATTCTCTGAAAGTTCGACAGGGTGTCACAATGGCCAGAGATAGCTCGAAGGCTTTCAGCTGAAGCTGGTGAAGAAGCTGCTTATCGGTTTCAGTATTCAAAGAGTGAGTTACACAAATGTAAAAGCTAAAGATGAACTCTGCATGGAATCAACGGACAGCCACCTCAGAGCCTTCAGGAATGTACCAGCACTGGTAGGGACAGGCACCCAGGGACTCAAAGCTGCTCCCTGCCTCCACTCTGCCACCAGAGCAGCCTCTGATTAACCACAGGTCGTCGTGGCTCCCAGCCACCCATGGGGCTAGGCTTCTGCCCCACCAGGTACTCCTTGTCCTCTGCAACGCAGCATCCCCACGCACTAGCCCATTGCTCAGCACGCTCCAGCCACCTCTCACACTGCTCTGCTCCATCACAACTTATCACTTTGCTCATGCTCCTTTCTCTTTTGGTCTGAATACTCGCTTGGAACAAAGAATACTCTTGCCTGGCCACCCTCACCTACTTTTTGCGCTCTCAGGGAGGACGAGAGAGTCTGGGATGGGGCCGTGAGCAGAGATTCTGGCCACGGGGACTACACAATGGGGACCCAGAGGAGAAGCAGAGGCAGTAGGGCAGGTGGGCTGCAGCAGGGCAGGTGGGCTGCAGCAGCGGGTGGAGAACTGGCATAGAGGTGCAGTGGTGTGGGCTCTAGCCATCACCCTGGATGATCTTGGACCATTACCCAGCTGAGCTTCTACCTTCTCTGAAACCAAATGCAGAAAGTAATACTTGTTCTGCTTGTTGATGCTCAAACACGACAATGGAAGTGATAATGGAGAGAATTCCATAAACTCTAAATAGCTGTGAACCCAGAGGAATGTTTTATTTATTATTAATGGTGAGCAGCAGAACCACCTAGGGTCCTGAACAAAACACAGACAGGACCGAAGGTGGCTGAATTAACATCCTGAGTCCCTGTGATGTAGTTTACAGCTTTGCCCAGTGTTTTTAACTGGCCTGGGATGGGAGAGGGAATGTTTAGTATTCATTACACCTCAGTGTGAAACACTGTGCTGTGCTTTTCCAGATGAAAGGCTTTGACTACAGACAGAGGGTTATGAGATACTAGGGGTCCTGGGTGCTAAGTCATGAGCGTGAAGAAACAGCAGAGGCTGGAGGCAATTGTGACAAATGGCACCTGCTACTTACAGGCCCCTGGGCCATTTCCTTTGGGATACAATTTCTACTGCCACAGCCAGAAGCAGAGTAGGGTACTAAAGACCACCACTGTCAGAAGCAGTGGCAGGGACCCTGCTAGGGGCAGAACTGTGTTACCCCCTAAAAAAGATATTTTGAAGTCTTAAGCCCTAATACCTCAAAATGTGTCTGGGGTAGGATCTTTACAGAGATAATGAAGTTAAAATTATGTCATTAGGGTAGGCCCTATTCCAATATGATCGGTGTCCTTTTGTAAGGACAAAGGGGAAATTTGGACACAGAGACAGACATACATTAATGTGGAGAGACACAGGGAGAAGATGGCCATCTATAGGTCAAGGAGAGAGGCCTGAGACAGATCCCCCCCTCACAACCCTCAGAGGAATCCAATCCTGATTCCAGACTTCCCCCTCCAGAACTGTGAGACCATGAGCTTTCGTTGTTTAAACCACCCAGATTGTGGCACTTTGTTAGAACAGCCTTACAAAACCCCTACAGACCCTTGGTAACAATCCAGGGGTGAAAAGAACGGGGAAAGCCACAAAAGCCCAAACTGGGGAGAACACAGATGTGTTCCTGGGGGTGAAGACCACAGATGTTTAACCCCGCTCAGGACACTTTGGAAACTGGTGACCTTAACACCTCAAAGGGGACTAGAGATGGCCCATTTTTGTTTGTTTATTATGAAATTCACTTGTAGCAACGATGACTCTCTAGGCTGCCTGGTTCTCACGCGTGTCCCTCCCCTGGTGGTTGAGATCCAAGAAGTGCGATGGGAGAGGAGTGGGAGTGAGGATGGAGGTGGGGATGGGGCTGGGGTAGGGGTGGGACTGGGGCTGGAGGTGGGGCTGGCTTCCACAGAACAGCTCACAGCAGGTGCACATGGCAGGTCGCAGCTGGTCAAAGGTGCGCCCATTCCCACCACTCACTGCCGCTTCTGAGGTCAAATGGGGAGAAGATTGCACTCAGCTGGCCTCTAGGAACTGGGCAAACAAGACTGAAAGCTCAACATTCTACTGGGAAATTTGGACCCTCTCCCCGCAGACAGAAGGCATTAAGAGCGGACTGATCTCAAACACAGGCTGAGCCTCCAATAGCAGCACGCGATAGAAAAGGTGAGTCGGCCCAGCAAAGGTGTCTATTCCACAAGCATTCAGTGGGCATCCATGAGGTGCCAACTACTGTCTGTCCTCTTAAGCTCAGGGTAACCCCCGGAGCTGCAGCGAGGGCTTCCCTCCCCTTGCTGAGCTGCATGAGAACTGAGAAGGGAGCTGCCCAACTGGAAAAGGTGGAAAAGGAATGTGGGAATGAGAACCTGGAGAAATTGCCACCCCAAGGAGGTGGCTGAGGTAGCACCAGCCAAGGGAAAGAGGGGAGCCACCAAAGCTGGGGGTCCAGATACAAGAGAAAGAAAGGAATGAAAGCAGAAAGAAGGAAAGAATTCAGGGAATTGGGGGACATGCCAGAATTCAGGGCCCCCAGTTAAAGCTTATTTTCACCAGCCCCTGGCTTAAATTTGCGTTGCCTTTGGTTATGAATGTAAGCACAAGCCCCAGGAACATTAGTACCCATGACTTTGTCATGAGTGGAAACTGCAGATATTTTTATATCTCATTATAGCTGTTGGAGAGAGCTCAAAATATCCCTATGTTCATCAATAATCTGAAATTAGAGTATATATTAGAGCTGCCTCTACATTTTATTTAACATAATAATAAAAAAGCATGTGTTATCAGCTCTCTAATACTTTGCTGACTATATATATTTTTCTGTGTAACTGTCACTCCTACGTATTTTACTTTGTGCATTTTAAGCATTATTGTGAGAAGGGACTACGGGCTCCACAAGATTGTTCAGGGGTCTCAGACACAAAACGGGTTAAGAACTCTGCTACAATTCACTGACCTGGCTTGGACACTGTGCAAAAGTGTGGTGTAGCAGGCAGTAAATGGACAACGGTGACTATGACATGGTCACTGTCCTCAAGGAGTTTGCAAATCAGGTAGGGGAGAGACAGGAAGTTCTATTTTGTCTCTTTTTTTCACTGCTTCTTATTCCCATCCACAGACTCCCCAGCACCGCTACGAGCCCATATGGTACTCTGTGATTTTACAAAGGGGCCCCTTTAGGGGAAGGGGAGAGGATTCAGAAAGTTCCCACCCAAAGGGACTAAGGCACAGGTATACCGCACACCTCCTGGATAAAATAAAACAACTACAACTTGGATCTACTCTACAAATACAAACAGTGTAACCTAATTGCGTGTACTCTCACATCAATCTGAAATTTTAAAGAATATTTTTTACAAGGGGCCCCTTCCTTAAGACATCTTTCTGGTACTGCTAGGAAATTGCCCTAACATATACACAGGCTCCGGGGAACCTCCTGGAAATGGTGCCCTGGCAGCAGTGAGGCTACTTACCAGTGCCAGGCTAAGGTCTGGCTCTACCGCAGTGGTCCCCAACTTTTTTAGCACCAGGGACTGGTTTCATGGAGGACAATTTTTCCACGGATTGTGGGTGGAGGTGGAAAAGGATGGAACAGGAGACAGAACTCAGGCGGTGATGCTGTGCGGCTCAGTTCCTGATACGGTCTGTGGCCCGGGGCTTGTGCACTAATGAGAGATGCTCTAATGCATCTCTGTAGAGAAGTGAAGCAAGAAGGCCCCTTAGGCGTGCACAGCAACTCCCTCCTCTCCTGCCCATGGACGACAACTCTCATTGATCACAGTGTCCTTTCCCCAGCACCTAAATGCAGCTTTAAAGATCCTCCTGTCTGGGCGAAGTGGCTTACACCTGTAATCTTAGCACTTTGGGAGGCTGAGACACGAAGATCACTTGAACCCAGGTGTTAGAGACTGCAGGGGGTTATAATAATGCCACCTCACCACTTTAGTGTGGGCAACAGAGTGGGGCCCTGCTTCAGAAATGAAATGAACTAAAAAATAAAATAATAAAGCAAACAAAACAAAATATAAAAGTTCTCAAGACAGCGCTATAGGTGGCCACTACCCATCAGAGTTGACATAAGTGACGAAAACCATTTGTCATCCAAGGTTTGAGGCTTTACACTTTTTGAGAAATTTATATTCTCATGCGGAGTCCTAAAAAATAAGCTTTCGAAATTTAAAGAAATGAATTCTTAATGATGAAAGCATGGGAAATACATTTGGTCAGGTAACCTTTGTGTTATGTTTGGTTTCCAGAGGGGATTATTTTGTCCCCCAAGGGACATTTGGCGATGTCTAGAGACCTTTTCATTATGATGGTGGGGAGTGGGAGATGCGACTAGCATCTAAGGGCTAGAGACCAGGGATGCTAATGTACAGGGTGCTAATTCCTCTCCCCAAAGCAGGGAATTACGTCAGAACTGTTAACAGCACCATGGTTCGGAAACATTACATGACATGCTTGGCTTCCCATTCTCCAAGCAGATGCTCAGAGGAGAAGCCCATCTAGAGAATTTCAGGGTCACGCATATGCATGACCAGAAAAGTAAGAGCCGTCCACCCGCAGTGAGCATCTGTGAGTGCCCCAACAGTGTTCCCGCCAGTGAACTCACTCTGGTTCACAGGGCCAGCCCAAGTACTGTATTAATCATTTTTTAACCTGATTTCACAACTGTGGCTCAGCTATCTTCCCAAACCTTGGGCAATTTGAAAATATTTATTAAGGCACCAAAGTCCCTTTGGAAATTTCCAGGCAGATCAGACTCTAAATTGCAGCTGGCCCTTTTGAATAAGAAAGGGAAGGGGACAGAAAGAAAGTTCTTCCTGATTAAGAGAAACCATGGTAGACCCTATTACCACTGGCCATTGGCAGCTTTTACGTGGCAGTCACTTTTATTTGCAAATCAGAGCCTCCAGATTCTAATAAGCACAGATCCTGGTAGAAACCGCTCCTCACTGGTTCCCTGCATGGACTGGGAGTGTGGCTGGTGCATTCTCCGACCTTTAATCTGAAACTTCACCTTTAAAGTTCCCTGGAAGAGGAGAGTGAGAGTTCTGGCACAACCTAAGGAATAAAAATTATGCATCTGGAAAATGTGCAGGGCTTCCCCTCTGCCCTCAGTCCCTGTCAATAGGAAAAAATGTTTTTGAATGTAGGGACTTATTTTTAGATGGGCCAAACCAATACCTATAAGAGATCGGATTTTCTGGTTTTCAAAAGAAAACAACATGCAGTTGGCAGAGATGGCAAGGATACAATGAGAAAATTCCACAGTGGCAAAACTCACATGCCAACTCTTCAGGAAATATTAACTGCTCATCATGATAGCCCAGAAAACAGCAAAAAGGATGTTGAGATGTTTTATTGTTCTCAACTGTCAGTAAGGAGGCAATAGTTATTTCTTCAGCTAAAAGATTCCTACGGCCTTACTCGCACATACAACCACAGAAATGTGCTATTTAGAGAGCTAGGGTCGGCAAGGATTTTCTCTAAACAGTCAGGAAGTATTTTAGGCTTCATAGGCCATGTGGTCTCTGTTTTAATTACTTCATCCTGCTGTGATAGCACTAACTCAGCCATGGCCAGTACATCCGTGAATGGGCGTGGCTGTCTTCTGATAATATTTTTTATGGACATTTGAATTTTATATCAATTTTATATTTTCATGTGTCATGAACTATGATTTCCTTGATTTTTAAAAAATATTTAAAAATGAGAAAACCATTCAGGGCTCACAGGCCTTCTGAAAAGAGTATGCAGGCCAGACTTGTGGCTCGTAGACTATTATTATTTTCTGGCCTAAACCGAAAATTGCAATTTCCACTCATTCTTCATTCTGAAGATGCCATCTAAGATCGATCTTCCTCCTTGTCTTGATGTGATTCTGAAATCACACTAGGAAAACGGGGGGAAATGTAAAAAGAAACAAACAAGACAGATCAATCAACCGTAACGCCACTTTCCACCCAAGTGTCCAGGCTGGGAAGCATCTGGTTATGACCACCATGTGACTCATTTGCTACCCGCCACAAGGCACCATCTTGCTTGACGCAGTAGAAGATATATGGCTTGCTGAAGTCCAGCATTCCAACGGTATTTTTAAACTCACTCAGTGTGAACAATCTCCTTGTTTAGTCTTTGCAGTTCGGTATAATTCAAAGGTTAGGCCAGAGAAGAGGGGTGGACGGGAGCTGGGAAATAAACCAATTTCTGAACCAGCTGTCCTCCCTCTGTAAGAAAACATTAGACCATTTCTTGTTCTCCAGTAAGGACAGGACTAGTTGGTTGTGAAACATTTCTTGAAAACCCATTCATGTATTAAGGAGGTACTCTGATCCTTTCAACACATGCCCTATCTCCCTATAAATGCTGGTATTTAAAATCAAAGAGTATCTTCACTCTCATGACAATGGAAGAGTGATACACAAACTTAGCCGAAAGAAGTTCTGAACTCAGTTGAGAATGTGGACTCTATGCAAAGGGTTTGCCAGATAAAATACAAAACATCCCATTCAAAGTGAATTTTATATAAATAACAAATCATTTTTAGTATAAGTATGTCCCAGGTAATCACTAGGCAGCCCATATTTTTAGTTGCTAAAAGTGATGACTAGGGTAGAAGAGAGTGCAAAGACGATCCAGGCAGGAGCAGAAGGTATTTATTGAGAAGAAACAAAACTTTGTGATGTGTGGGTCAATACAAAAGTTTTGAGGCTCGGTGCCTGTGGCTCAATGGGCTAAGGCACCAGTCACGTACACCTGAGCTGGCTGGTTCGAATCAAGCCTGGGTCCGCCAAACAACGACAGCTGCAACCAAAAAGAAAAAATGGCCGGGCGTTGTGGCGGGCACCTGTAGTCCCAGCTATTTGGGAGACGGAGGCAAGAGACTCGCTTGAGCCCTGAAATTGGAGGTTGCTGTAAGCTGTGATGTCACAGCACTCTATCAAAGGTGACAGCTTGAGGCTCTGTAAAAAAAAAAAAAAAAAAAAAAAAAGTTTTGAGATACACAAAAATCAAGAAATGTAAAATCTGCGTGGATGGAAATAAATGAAGCCCTCCTAGCAACACGATAAGCTAAGCACAGTGAAACTTCACAAGTGTATCAGAAAGGATGCTGTTGACTGTTTTTCTTAGAAGTGAATAATGGACCATAACACAGTCTGTCTCAGAACTTTCATGGTGACCCATGTATAAAGAAAGGTGGGCAATGCTGATTATGAACCATCCGCCACCCATGGCTAGGCACCCCAGCTTCCTGTTCTGGTCAACCCTTCCGCCCCTAACTGATTCTTAGAGTCCTCAAAGTTGGAATGTAAGGTGGGTCCGCACAGAACTACATAGAATACATTCAGATGTTTGAGTTTTATAAACAGGCTTCCTGTGCGCGCTTCGGCAGCACATATATTAAAATTGGAATGATAAAGAGAAGATTAGCATGGTCCCTGTGCAAGGATGACACACAAATTCATGAAGCATTCCATATTTTTTATGAAGGAGGGAGGAGGTGGGATGAGAAGAGAGGGGTGAGTTCAGATTGAGGGTGGGTGAATGGTGGGATCACACCTATGGTGCATAATGCAAGGGTACATGTCAGATCTATTAAGTATAGAGTATAAATGTCTTAACATGATAATTAAGTAAATGAGATGAGGTATATATTAACCAGTGTGATGTAAACACTCCTAATTCTATATGAAATCAGCACATTGTACCCCATAAATGCATTAAGGTAAACATGATCTACATGGTTATGATTTAATAAAAAAAAATTGAAAAAATAAAAAAACAGGCTTCCTGGGGGAAGTTTCTGGAACTGTTCTGTATCCTGACTGTGCTGAGGGTTATACAAATCTATGCAAGTGTTAAAATTCAGAGAAGAATACATGAAAAAGTCAATTTCACTCTGTTAATTAATTTTTCTTAAAAGTGTTCGTAGTTTTTGCTTTAAAGTTTACTTCTGTATGCCAAATAAGTAGCAGCCTTGACTCTGACTTGAGACTATGTTTTTTCATAGGGTCTAGATCCCAGAAGGCCTTCCCTTCTATCACAAATGGGTTTCTGGTAAGCCCATCCCACCCATTCACCCGACATACCAAAACGTATCGGTATCTCACTTAGCTTTAAGCTGTACCTAACCCACCCCACACCCACACCTACATACCACTGACTTTATAATTAAATTGAAAAATATATATGCTGTGAGTGGCAGAAGTGAAAAACGGGTGGCCCAGGATGGAGGGGGAAGGGAAGGTGGTTGAGACAGGGAATGAATCCAGCCCATACTGTGTTAAAATCTGTGCTATGTTTGGTTTGGCCACGCAGTGTTTAAATTGTTGTGAGCATTTAAACATCAACAGAATTCCTCCAAAAGTTGGATTTTCATGTTCTCTTGAAAAAGGAGATGATTCTGGACTCATATTCCCACAAAGTACCAATGGGCTGGAGCTGGCAGCTGCCTGCCCCTCAGGAGGCTGTGCCCCACCAGCACCCTCCCAGCCACTGCAGTCCCCAATACTCAGCCATGTCAGCCTGGCACCTGTCCACATCCGGGGTCTTCACCCCTAATGAAAGGCATTTGCAGGGTGTCTGGCACATGGACATTCTCAGGACCTGGGAGGCCTCCCTCCCTCCCCCGAAGAAAAGCTGCAGGATGAAGTTATCAGCTTCTCCTCTGCTCTCTGAAGCCTTGGGTGCCCTGTCTCCCTACGGGAGTGGGGAGTGACCCACTTCTGCTGGGGGAAGCCTGGAGAAGGTCCCCTCCCCTGGGAGGCCAGGCTACTGACAGTATTTCTCTGTGGACCCAGGATGAAGGGCAATGGACAGCTGGAACTGTCTAGAGGCAGTAGTAAGTTCAAGTCAAAACAGAGAGATGATGATGGGTGGAAAAAGGAGAGAAAGGCAAATTTTCCCTTTGCCTCCTCTTCTCTCTGTTTTCAGAGCCAACGTTGTGTGCTCATTCTCCCCATCACGTCCAATGCTGACCTGCCATCTATCATCCTCTCCCTCTGCTGCGACTGAGGATGGAGCCCTCAGGCTACTGGATTAGAGTCTTATCTCCAGGAGTAGGGAGTATTAGAGAGCACTCCATCGCTGCTCCCGGGATCTGCTCTCTCCTCTGACTTATACCCACCAGACTTACACCATCTAATGTTAAGTATGTTTAGGGCCTTGTTGTGAGTTTTATTTGGTTGACAGCTGAAATTGAATGCATATGCTCAGGCACCAATGTTCATGGACAAGGCTGCCTGTGTATGGCCTGTAGGCTACACAGGTGATGGGAGCATTACTATGCCACAGTGCTTATTTACCTGCATAAGCAGGATTTATTATTTTTGAGGTCCATTCGTGTTAGCCTTGAGCTTTTCAGATATGTCTCACAGTTCCAAGGGAACAAGGTGATTTTCAAAGCACTTCCCGCCCCCTTTGAGGCAGCAGGTATTATCAGCCCAAGATGAAAGTCAGATCACAAAAGCTTAGTGCTTAAAACCAACCAGAGGCCTGGAGGGAAGCCATGGGAGTGAGTTCATGCCACTCAGCCAACAGGCACCTTTCCCGATTTCTGGCCTCTCTGTCACATCACATGCAGGACACACACAGTATCCTGCTGCCCAAATCCTGAAGTCCTATCTGGTGTACATTGGCTTCAGAGCTGTGGACAGACTCAGAGAAAGAAAAACCCCTGCCTACCAGCAAAGGGGTTAAGTTTTCAAGCATATGTTTTTCTCTTAAGAATAACATTTTTTGGTAACCCTCAAAGTTTTAAGTTTCAGCCCTGAATTTAAAAATAAAATGAATACTTAGATGACTGGTTATAATTTAGCAAGAGGGGGGAAAAAAATCCCACCCACCTAGAATAGTCAGTAAACTCATTTAAGGGCTTCCTCCCCCTTCTCAGCAAAAAGAAGTCAGGGCAGGCTTTACAAATGTCTTTGAGATATTCGGTAGTGCACAGACTGTCCAAAGCCGAAAAGCCTGCAGGGTAATGAAACAGGCCACCACAGTGGAAATGATGACCAGGAAGATGTATTCTGAGGTCTGGCCTTTGGCCTTTTCATCTCCAATTGGGGCTTTTAACTTAGGGCCTCATATGGCTTTTCTTTCCCCTTCCATCTTACACAAAGAAAGGTACCAGTTTCCCTATTCCTTTCCCCTGGATAAGCTCAGATGATGCCATAGAAACCCTGATGCCCAGAAGATTTTTAATGATATTCAAGTATTATGTAAATAGCCTATGGTCTCATCTCTGTGTCTGTCTCTCTTTCTGTGTGCGACTATTTAACAATCTCCTCATAAACAATTTTTTTTTTTGCAGTTTTTGGCCGGCGCTGGGTTTGAACCCACCATCTCCGGCATATGGGACCAGCGCCCTACTCCTTTGAGCCACGAGCGCTGCCCTCCTCATGAACATTTTATTTTATTTTATTTTATTTTCAATTTGAAAATAGTCACTGTTTATTAACTCAACAGATTACAAAAATAATCAGGGTAGATGCCTTATTAGTTCATTCTTCTTTTTTTTTAATTATTTTTTATTGAGTCATAACTGTGTACAATAATTCAGTCTTGGAGTACAGTGTGCGGGCTTCACATACAATCGGAGATATTTTTATCAACCTCATGAACATTTTAATTCAACATGAGGCTAATGAAAAATACTGAGATGATAACTAACCAAGGACATATGTAGTTCCAACATATGCTTCCCCACTCCGCCCTCTGCCCCAGTCGGCATTTCCTGTCACAAATAGGTCTCAGCTGTGTGGTGTTCGCCCAAGCCCAAGGCACTCATGAGCGGCCTTTCCTCTGCATAGTACCCTATTCTGTGTAGCCTATCACCCACACTCAGTCCGTGTCCTTGGATGCTTCATCCAGGACAGTGCTGCCTCTGGGCTTTGTGTTTCAAGACAAATAAGAGACTAGGTGAGGCTAACTTCTTCCAAACATGAAGAGTGGTTTCAAACAACGGATGGTTGCAAGTGAGGGTGAGAGGAGCCTGCACGACATCCTTGGGAGAATAAACTCCTCTTTGATATGCTCATGACAAGTCACAACTGTACACACACAGACTGGCTTAGGAGGACTGCTCACCATCATTGAGTAAATGAACACTAGTTGCTGCTCATCCTGAGATCTTGCTCATGCAAGAAGAGCCTCACTGTGAATTAGCGCCAGCAGGCTGGAGAAGGTGCCACCAGATTTCACTGGCGTGCATCTGGCTTCAGAAAGCAGAGGAGAACTTCAGTGGGACTTCTGTATCTATGCCACCATCATAGGTATGACACACCTTCCTCAAAGAGGATTTCTTCTCTATCACATGACTTCTCTCTCTGAGGTATTCCCTAAGGTCTCCCCAGTGGAATTTTGTAGCCCATAATTGCAGTCAGCCCATTCCAGCTAAGTCCTCCCAACCTACCCAGCCAATCACAGGTGAACCCTCCCAACCTACCCAGCCAATCACAGGTGAACCTTCCAAACCTACTCAGCCAATCACAGGCAAACCCTCCAAACCTGCACAGCCAATCACAAGCAAACCCTCCAAACCTGCCCAGCTAATCACAGGCAAACCCTCCAAAACTATTTAGCCAATAGCAAATAAACTCTCCTAACCTGCCCAGCCAATCCCAGCCAAACCCCACCTGCCTAGACCAACCCTGGCAAATCCTTCAAACTGGGGTCATAAAGTGACTAACATTCAGAAATGTCACTTTAATTAAATAGATTGAAGCAAGTTCCCAAGACAAAGACCTTTTGATCAGCCACCTGACATGAGAACACAACGGCATCACTTTCAAACCAGGCTATGTTTAAGGCTCTTACTAATTTAGAACAACTTTGATTTCACCTCTTCAAAATATAAATACTTTGCAAACTCCTGGGCAAATCACAATGGGCATGTGACATTTATCAGAACCCAGGTCATAATCTTCCCTTACTATTGTTCTCCACCCACTTTACCTAGTGGCTCCCAAAGTGTGTTCCCCAGAACAGCAGTTGCAGTTGGGAATAGCGTCATCCAGGAACTCACCAGAAATGCAAATTCTCAGGCCTGACCTCAGACTTACTGAATCAGACCCTCTGGGAGTAGGGCCCTCCTGGTGATCTCAATGCTCTAAAGTTTGAGAGTCACTGTTCTACACCATAACTAACCAGAAAAAGTCTATGCCAAGTGGTAGGTGCTCCTATTATAAGTCTGGAGCTCAGCAAAGTCTCCCTGCACTATTACTTGAGCCTGATAATAAATCTGGATCAATCTGGCTGATGTGAGATAGGCCTGGGTTTGCACATAGTACAAGTTCTCAGAGATTCTTCTGCAATAACAGGAACTTACCACATCAAAGTACTGATTGTCTTTTAGATTTTTCTGTTAATTTAGAGATCTATCACCTCCCTACACATGAGTATTCTGAGTCACAACAATGTCAGTGATTGCAAGGGCTCACTTACTGTCAAAAGATACGGCAAATAAGCATGATTTTTCCAACGATCCAAATTTTTGGACACCAAACTCAAAGCCGTGGTGAAAATACAACCTGATTCTGCAACATTATAAAAGACCTAGGGGTGCTGTATCCTTATGAAATCTAAAGAAGTCAACGCATAAGGAAAGCACTCTATAAAGTTCAAAACTCCACCAACACCTGAAGGTCACAAAACATCGACCTGTTGTGACCATACAGCTTTAAAAAATTTTTAAACTAGCTGACATTATTCCCTTTTAAATGGAAGATTTCCCATTTAATAAATCACTTTCCTGGTTTCCCTTAAAAACAAGTTGATTTAGCAACACAGGACCCACATTTTCCGAGGTAGCTTCTGTTCTCCAGGTAGTGACATTCCTCTTAGCCCATGTCCCTCTCTCATGCTGCATGCTGGCCCCTGAAGCCTTTTGGGTTTGCAACTCCTGCCCACTACAAACAAGCTTTTCTCTTATGATTATTACTATCCTTATGCTTTGAAAACTCTTAGTAGCTACTGAATTTATCTGACTTCCTAATATTTATCAAATTGCTTAGTTTAGGGAAAGCGTAGAAGTTAATAGAATCCATTTTCACTATCTGTGTCCACTTTCTGTTTAAAGATGCATGAGGCATGACTTGTTGATTTGCTTATTATAAACAGGAAACTTTTGTGAGTGCTTCCTGCACGCCTGCTCTGAGCATTTCCCATGAAATCTCTCAAATAACCTTCACGACAATTCTATGAAGTGGGTATGACCATTATCCCCACCTTACAGATGAAGAAACCAAGCTACAATGACATCCTATAGATACTTAAGGAAAAGCCAGGACTTGAGTCAGGCCTTCCTGATCCTAGAACCCATGCTCCAGGATCAGGAAGCATCCTACTGATCTTGAGGCAGTCTGCCAGACTATGAGGCACTGTCAGCCCTTCAGACCACTCTCTCCGGGTGTATCAGAGCTCATGTGCTGTGTCAGCAAATTTCACACCACGTGATGACCAACTCGTACTGCCAGATAAGCGGATCAACATTTCCAAAAAAGATCAGTGATGAAACGTTTGGAGTTTAAAGAACCAACAGCAGTGGTCCCCAAAGTGTCAAGTAGCCCCCAGAGAAATGCAGAAGCATCTCTACTGAGCCCTGCTTGCTTTAAAAAAAAAAAAATTGGGTGGCGCCTGTGGCTCATCGAGTAGGGCACCGGCCCAATATGCTGAAGGTGGCAGGTTCAAACCCGGCCTCGGTCGAACTGCAAACAGAAAAATAGCCAGGCTTTGTGGCGGGTGCCTGTAGTCCCAGCTACTCAGGAGGCTGAGGCAAGAAAATCACCTAAGCCCAGGAGTTGGAGGTTGCTGTGAGCTGTGTGACACCACGGCATCTACCAAGGGCGATAAAGTGAGACTCTGTCTCTACAAAAAAAAAAAAAATTGACAAGCTATAATCCACAATCTTTGCTTAGTTATTCTTTATGATGACTTTTTAAAAATGGTAACCGCTCTACTTCTCAGGGCACTTTAAAGTTTGCCAGAGCTGCTGCTCTTTGTCCCAATAGGCCTAACATACTCAGAGGTACAAATAAGTGGCCAGCGAGGTGTATGACCCTTGTGCAAGCTTGTGCAAGGCCTGCCTTGGCACTCCCAGACCCAGCAGTGACCTTGAACGGGCCCAAAGTGTCACCCGATCCCCTGGGAAGTTCTGCAAACTCAGCTGGGGTGAACCCTTCCCCAACACCAGTATCCCAAGTAAACAATTTTTTAGGCCTTAACATGTTATTGTAGAAGCAGGCTGTCATCTGTGTTTCTGAGACAGAACAGATAACAGATGAACAGCCAGGATTCTGAGTTCTCCAGTGCTCTCCCAGCTGTGTACCAAAGACACAGGTCCACGAGGAACACATCTGGGGATGGGCCTCACATGAATTAGAGTGTCACAAGGTTTGGGTTTGGGTCTTTAACACCTCTGAGGGATCCCCATCCTGGGAACCTGGGCTGGATCATATGAAAATCCTAAGAACTTTTGCGTAGGCCAGCCAAGCCAATCTGGAAGGACTGGATCAAAAGCAGGCTGGTGGCTTCCTTAGACCCTGGCCAGACCCTCCAACCCTGGTACTCAAGGCCTTAATGCTCCAGGGCAAAAAGAGGCATGCAAAGATGAATCCAAGGAAAAGCCAATAAATACTACTCTGTAAGAAGCCCAGGGTGAAGCCAGCCTAAGCCAACTACCTATACCCTAAGCCAACTACACAGGGCACAGAAGAGGATCAGCTGACAGCCATGGACCCACCAACCACACCCTTTGCAGAAGAGTTTCACGAAGGAGAGAGGTCCAAAGTGAGATCTCACAAAGGGCAGAGTCCACAGAGGCACATGGCACATGCAAGCCCACATACCTCCAAGCTCATCTCTCTCCTCCCAGCCAAAGGGAGGACCTTTGGTGGCAGTTCCACATCAGAGCATCCTTTCAAGGCTGTATGTGCCACTAGCACAAGGAATTGGGAGTCAGGAGAGACTGGGACTTAATATAGCTCTTCTGCCTCTCACAGTGCAAGCTCACCTGAGACCCTCCCTGCACACCTCAGAATTAGGGTAGCACTTGCAAGGTTTTCATAAATTGTAAAGCAAAAGATCATTTTTCTTATTGAGCAGAGTGGGCTCTTATTAAAAGACAAAATTCTCTAAAGAACAAGCATGGGTTAAATTAGCATTTCATATTTTAACACATATAATAAACACATTGTGGTGCTGGCCTGAGGCCTTGCCCACATGGCTCTTAGGGCTTTTGCTCAAGATGAGCTCTGTAACATTTAGTTATTTTTACTCATGCCCAAGGAAGATTATCTTCCTCCTGGATGTGCAGACATAACACCCTCCCCCAAAGTTGGTTTCCACTGAGACGCAACAACTTCTTCCCCATGGGGATGCTACTTTCTCTATTAAAGTTTATATTGGTGTTTCCATGTACTGAACCCAGGCTTAGAAGGCTCTTGAAAGGATGGGGGCCACCTGGTTTGTCACGAAGCTTTTCCACTGCTGTGGAATGAGTCTGCTGCTCCCTTATGGGCTCTCATGAGGCTGCTGGAACCACCTGCACAGAGCTCTCATAGCAAAAGTGGGAGATGCTGTCACCATTGGAGGTGGGAGTCCAGGGCAACAGTCAAAATTGGGGCTGATGTGGATGTTCAAATCTTGGCTTTGACACTATCTGTTTAATGTTGGGACAGTTCTAATATTCATCTATAAAGTAAGAATAATGTAGTAGTGCCTACCCCATAAGCTTGTTATCCAGATTAAATGAGATAATACTTGTTAAAAGCATTTCAGTCTCCTTATTGACTTTGTGCCTTTAGCTACTGACTTAACTTCATGCTTTTGGCTTTCACTTCCTCAGACTAACTGTTCCAAATAAACGATAAACATATGACAAATAAATACCTTCCGATAGTTGGGAAGGCTACGATGTTATTTTACATTTTATTTTACCCCATCTTCAGAACTTACTCAAATGTCTCCTCTTTGGGGAAGTGTTTTTGCAACTCCTTGAGTTGGTTTATTTCATGTGCTCCTCCTGGGTGCTCACTTTTCTAGTACTTTCACTGGGCAGTGATAATAGTTTATAGTTTAGGTGAAAAACAAAAAGTACTTCACTCAGCACATTGATGAATGTACAATGTTCAGTAAATAGCAAGTATTATTATTACTTCACAGATGAGCATTCGCATGTTGCAGAGGCATTTTGCTATGTACTAAATTTACAGATTGGGGAGTATTCTTACAGGTGAAAGCAGCATGTGGTCAAAGATGAACCTGCCTGCCTTCTTTGGGCAAGAAACAGAATGAGAGTGATGGCTCGGCGCCTGTGGCTCAACGGGCTAAGGTGCCAGCCACGTACATCTGAGCTGGCGGGTTCGAATCCGGCCCCAGCCCGCCAAACAAAAAAAATGTTGGCTGCAACCAAAAAATGGCCGGGCATTGTGGCGGGCGCCTGTAGTCCCAGCTATTTGGGAGGCAGAGGCAGGAGACTCACTTGAGCCCAGGAATTGGAGGTTGCTGTGAGCTGTGATGCCACAGCACTCTATCCAGGATGACAGCTTGAGGCTCTGTCTCAAAAAAAAAAAAAGAACCAGAATGAGAGTGATCTTCTCTCATTGATTAGTCTCTAGAGTCAGCTGGAAGATTCAAAAGCATCATAGTTTCTAAGTATGTACTTCCCTTTAGGGGAAAATCACAGATGATCACAAATGTCTTAGATCACAGGACTTCTGTCCTTTCAAAAATTAAGTGTGCCAAAGGTGAAATCACCCCTCTGGTGGTGGAAACTTGGGGACACTGACTTTTCAGTGTTGCCAGTACTTTCCCAGAGGAAGAACTCCGTAAATACCTGCTGAGCCAGTAGACAATGAATCCTCAAATGACAATCCCTGCCTCTATCTGAAGTGGGTAGAAGAATCGATGCTGGGTGGGGCCTGGGCCTTCAGAGTTGAAGGGAAAGATAAAAACGGCTGTTCCTCCTCTTTCTACTGCAGAGATGTTCCTTCCAGGCCTCCTCCCCCCACTCCTGCATGTCAGGACGAGGAAGGCAGCAGTGTAGACAGGGAGGAAGGGCTCTGCCTCAACACCTGCATGCCAGGTGCTTCCCCCATGAAATGAAACTTTACAACCAGCCCAAGAGATTGCCCAAGCCCCTCAGTCTACCTGCTCTGCCTCTGGGAGAACAGCCCAAGGAGACAAAGATGAGAGAACTCATTCTCTTTTTTTCCCCCTCGCACACCTCCAGGGACATCAAGAGTGCCAGGCTTGTGAGCTCCTCAGGGTTCCCTGAGTCCTCTAGGAAAGTGGAGAAGAAAGGGAGGGTTTGCCACATTTGGAGAGAATGCGCTAGACCAAAGCATGGCACAAAACTGTTTACTGATATGGTCACACACATAGGGGTATCACTGTTAGAAAATATGCCCCAGGGTGGCACCTGTGGCTCAAAGGAGTAGGGCACCGGCCCCATATACCAGAGATGGCAGGTTCAAACCTGGCCCTGGCCAAAAACTGCAAAAAAAAAGAAAAAGAAATCTGCACCAACAACACAGTGGTCTCTCAGTACTCTCAGGAATTGGTTTCAGGATGCCCCTTGGATACCAAAACCAGAGGATGCTTAAGTTCTTCACACAAAATGGCAGAGTGGGCCATTGCCTGTAATCCCAACACTCTGGGAGGCCAAGGTGGGAGGATCACTTGAGGCCAGGAGATTGAGACCAGCCTGAGCAACACAGCGAGATCCTGATTCTCTTTAAATGAAAAAAGTGGCATAGTATTTGCATATAACTTACACATACCCTCCAATGTACTTTAAATCACCTCCAGATTATTTACAATACCTAACACAATGTAAATGCTATGTAAATAGTTGGCTATACTACTTCGTTTAGGGAATAATGACAAGAAAAAATGTACATATTCAGTAGACACAGCCATCATTGCTTTTTCTTCCAGTATTTTCCATTTAGGGTTGGTTGAATCTATGGATATAAGCCCACAGATATGGAAAGCTGACTGTAAATGTGCACCAATGCTAACACATTCATAAGAATCATCGGCAGCTCCCCAGCTACACAGGACAAACTCAATCCCACAACCGAATAGGCATGAGTGAATATCTGTGTTTAATCTTCTCAAATACTCAAGAGCATTCCCAAAGACTGCCTGGATCTTCCTTGAAAATCTGCTTGGCCTCTGCTGGGATTACTCAACCATACTTGGAAAGGGGTGGCCGCCCTGGTAGCTGCTACTGGCTCCATGTTTGGAAAGCAAGTCCTTTCACGGGGTTCAGCTGTTCCTCAGACATCCAATAAAGCTGACCGTGCAAAGGGAGAAAATGTGACAACTGTTGGAAACCCTCAGCAGCAGCCTAAGTGAGTAACTGAGTGCTCATGGGAGCAGCCACTTGGTCAACAGTTAAAGCAGCCTATTATCCCACTTACACAAAACACCCACCAGCTACATGGTACCGATAACTCAATATCTCCATTCTTATCAAGTTCATGACATACTGGCCACACTGCCTTGCCACCAACTGGAGAAATCATTCATGAACCGTTCATGAACCACATGCACAGGGGGAAGAAGGGAAAGAAAAGAAAAGAAAATCCCAACCATCCTGAGTTGTGAGCACCCAGTTCAAAGATTGCCTAATAGGCAGACTGTTGTAACATTTCAGCATTGCCGGCAAACATGACTCTTCAGTGTTAAAGTCTCCAAGATGCTTCAGATCTGAGGAGTTTGAAAAAGAGGGTCTCGGAGCCATGGAGACCACACCAAATGCTTCTTTACAAAAAGTATTTTTTGCATTTTCCGAGTGAAGAATTTGTGTGCCTTTTCCCAGTGAAAAATCTGTCCAAAAAGGCTTTTGAAAACACTTTAATACACGTTGCTTCCAAAACATTACACACTATTTCACCAAGAAATTTATAATGTGTTTCCAGGGAACTCCAGGACCAAAAAGGAAAAAAAAAAAAAAAGGCATTTTGGTAGAAGAATGTCTGGAGATTCTTTCAAGCCAACATGTTAACAGACCTTCTCTTCTAATTGGTATTATTTCATATACCAGCAGTAATCATTCCCTCATCCACAAAGGAAATATATAATCCAGCTGTGGTGACTCCAGGAAAAATACCACATCTGTGGGTCATTGGCAACACTGGTAAGATTGCTCCAATCCAGGCAGTCTCAGAGAGTTCTTTTTTATACCCAAGATACTCACGGGTACACTTTTCTGAAAGTACATGTGAACTCTGCCAAAACTGGTTGCTCCTTCGTATGCTGAAAATAGGTTTTCGGACCATCCACCCATAAGAAGGAGGCTCTCTTGGAATATTTTTCCCAGGACCCAGTTGTTGCAAGAATCCCCAGACCCCTCCTGGGTGGTGACTTGCACCAATGCCCTTGTCACTATCAAACAGAGAAGGGGAAAACTAACATTCTGGGTTTCTGGAAGGAGGTTCTACCGCGTGGCTGGCTCAGGAGCTGACTCCTGGTTTTCCACTTACCAGCCTTCTACAGAGAGGACGGCAGCCACAGTTCGGGTCGCTGCGCTCTCCATCTCCAGCCTGTGAAGTCAGCTTATTCCTAAACGCAGGGTGGTAATATTCCCGGAGTCGCCCCCCACCCCGCGACTCTGTTTTAGTCTTTCCCCAAAGCCCAGCAGCAAGCGTCTTATTTCTCAGCCAGCCTCCCACAGTCAAATCCCCAGTCCTAAGCGCGCCCTGGGGGTTTCTTAGCCACAGACTTGGAAAAGAAAAGGCAGCTAGCTGAGCCCTGACAGACTTTCAACCCCGAAACGCACGCCCTGCGGCTACTGTGCTGGAATGCCGCTCACCCCGAAACCCTCGGGGTCCCCTTCCTCCCCAGACAATAGAGCAAGAAAATGAAATGAAAGTGGACTTACTGCTATGGCTTGCAGCCTTTCCTTGTGCAATTCCGCCTCTGCCATCCTGGAGAAGGGCACACAGGCAGGGGAAAAAGAAAGAAAAACAAAACACACGCTGTAGTCACCCAGAGAAACCGATGGGCACCCAGAGGGGCTCTGCTAGACGCCGGGAGAGCCGAGGGGCGCCAGGGGACCCGCTCCGGGGCAGCGGGCAGAGCTCTGCGCACGGCGGGCGGCCCGACTCAGCCTCTGGCCCCCGCCCGCCCGGCCGCCGCCTGCACCTCACGGTCGCCGAGAACGCCGGCCGCGGGCAACCGCCGGGAGGGCGCGCTCGCCCCGCTCTCGCTCCCGCCCTGACGTCTCGGAGCCTCGCTCCGCCCCCGGGCTGTAGGGGACCCGCGGCGCGGCTCGGGGCGGCTCCTGGAGGGCAGGAAACACCCACGGGGCCCCCGCGGTGGGCGGCGCGCGAGCGAGTGGGGACCTGGGGCGCGGGCGCACGGCTGGCGCGCCCAGGGGACACGCGATCGCTGGGGTCGAAGTGGAGCGAGGTGGAGGTGGCGCCTCTGCGGATCAGATACCAGTGGAGGGGCGTCTGGTGGAATGCAGGACCAGAACACGTGCCCTAACTCGGGGCTGTGGCCACCGGGTTAGGGTGCCTTCTAGCTCACGCCAGACACTTGGGGACATTTCCAGTAGGGAAGGGCTGCCTCGCCCGCGTGGCCACAGCATCAAGTCAGCCTGGGGCAGAGTATGCTCATCTCCAAACAGGCCACCCTTCTGGTGAGGCCAAATGTGTTTTGAAAAGGCAGCCCAAAATTTGCAGTCCCGGGTGCTCAGCTAGGCTGGACTTGAATATCTTTCATCTGTGAAACCTTGGGTAACTCACGTAACCACTCTGAACCTCAGTTTCCTCATCCAAAAAGAAAATGGAGGATCACAACAGTTACCTCACACAGGTATCCTTAGAGATGAATGAGATAAAGTATAGAAAGGTGCTTTGTAAAGGGCTTTACAGACATCTGCTCTTTCTATCCTGTGGCATCTGGGCTGAAACTCTGAGGATCTTCACTTCTATACACTGTCTCTGAAAGGAAAACTTGGGTCTGGTCACTAAGATACTTTACCTATTCCTTACTGAATATGATACCAGGTGGTACTAAAGCGGATCTTCTGTGACAGGCTCCTGTCAGATGGATGTGAGAGATGGATATGACCCAGTCCAAAAGGAAATAAATGCCAAAAACAAAATGTCTCTTAAGGTACAGAGGGACTTCCTGGCTTCCCAGCATTCCTCCATGAAATGAAATGAACACCGGAGAAAAACCAGTGTGGCCTCTTAGGATCTGTGATGATTCTCTAAATGCAAGATTTACTAGCATTTTAAAATACATGCACATTAAATTCCCCCAAATCACCTGTTTCCTAAGCAAATTTTTTCAATTCAACCAGCCCCCCCCCACCCTTTCAATTTTCACAGAGCTTTTTACCTGCCACTGGATGAGCAATTACCACTCTGACTGAGTTGTGGATGCGCTCACCGAAATCGTTTTCCGGATTGATTGTTTTCTCTTCTTTTTCATAACAGGTGTGGGTGGAGCTGTTTGTTTTATAAATCCAAACCAATGCCAGATTCAACATCCCACTTCCATACATCAGAAATCTCTACTTTCTGGCTAAAACCCATTGCTTTCTTCAAACCTGTCATTTTCTCTTCATTTCCAACACCACTCCCAGCAAGACAAGTTGTTTGAGGGAGATTTGCTCTCAAGTAAATAAAGCTGTTATTACTTCCTGAGAGTGACTGTGTACCCAATAAAAGTAGAGAATATAAGATGAGGACAGTGAGGCCAGAGAGAGGTTGAGGGGTTCTGCCAGGGTTATAGAGCAGAAGCTGAAACTCAGCTAAGACTCTCCAGAGCCCATGTTCTTAACCACTAAGCACCAAGCTTGGCCAGTGCCACGGAGGTGAAGCAGACCCCAGTAATAAACAAGGGGACCAGGAATTTTCCCCATCACCCTTCCACCAAATATACAGATATTACAAAGGAATGATGGAGCACAATAGTGTGAATGGATTTAATGTCACCACACTGTACAGTTGAAAGTGGTTGAAATGGTACATTTGATGTTTCGTATATTTAACCACAAGATGTTTTTAAAAGGAGTGGTGGAAGGGAAATGGGGAAGGAGAAGGCACTGGACAGCCTTTGGAGGTGAAGATCTGAACTTCAGAATAGAAGAATCAAGGTTGGGGACATACCTTTATCTCCTTTGAATGTCATCTACTTCGCAGTCATAGGTCAAGACATGAGAGTAGCCAAGGTGAGAACATAGAGCAAGAAGAGAGAAGCCCAGCAAAGGAGACTGATAAAGTGTCATCTGAGAACGAACGGAAGGAGAAATCAGGAGATGTTTGCACCAAAAGCCACAAGAGGAAGAAAGAGGTTTCTAACAGGGTCGCAGGCTCCTGAGAGGTCAGAGAGGATGTGGACTAACACCAGCCATTGGCTCCAGCGGTCAGGAAGCTATGAGTGTCCAGAGGGAGAGTCTGGACACACTTAGGAGAATTGAGGAAAAGGTGAGTGGGAGAAAAGCCATGAGTACAAACTGCTCCTTTCAGATCTTCGGATGTGAAAAGAAAAGGGAAGGGAAGAGAAAGGTAGCTCATGGAAATATGGCTCTAGTCGAAAGAAGATTTGAATGTTTGGGGGTTGGAGGGAATGAGACAGCAGGGAAGCAAGGCCAAGGATACAGTCAAAAGAGAAGGCAAGTGTTCGTCAAAGATTAGACCGGAGGGCCTCCAGGTTAGCACTGCAGGGCAGGTTAGGCATGGAAAAAAGGAAAAATGAAGCAGGGCAGGAGGATGGAATGGGTAAAATAAGAAGAAATTTCGAGTGGTAGACTGGGGAGAGAAAAGTTGAGTGAGTTTGCATCTGGTGGCCTGGTTTTCCCGGTTGAAGGATGGATCATTGGTTGAGACTAATGGGGTCGGGGTGGAAGTGGGGCCTCAGAAAAATAAAAAATGGTTTGTAAAGTGTGGGAAATGAGAAAAACTAAACAGAGTTCCTAACCAGAAGTCTGCATCAGAATCTCCTGAATACCTATACAGAATTAAATTTCTACAAGGTGAGGAGGGGCTTAGAGATGTGCTTGGAACCATTGCATTAATCAAATGTACTAGGAATCGACAGACCAAAGATTCATGGCAAATTCTGTGTATTTCTTCAGTGGTTTTTATTTATATTTTCCATTTCGGGTTAATGTGAGGGTATAAACAACTAGGTTACAAGGTTTGCATTTATAAGGTAGAGTCCTTCTTGTAGTTATGTCCCTCACCTAAGAGGTGTTCCATATACCTTTACATTGTGCCCGTTAAGTGGGAGCACACACCAATCCCCTCCTCACCTCCCCTCTCTCATTCTCCTCCCTATTCCTCCTCCCCCCAACTTGAATTGAACTGAGTTTTTCTCTTATGTGGGTGTGTATTAGATTGTCTGCTGGCTTCATATTAGTATTGAGTACATTGGATATTTGCTTCTCCATTCTTGTGATACTCTACTAAGAAGAATGTGTTCTACCTCCATCCAGATTAATACAAAAGATGTAAAGTCTCCGCCTTGTTTATGGCTGAATAGTATTCCATGGCATACATATACCAGGGTTTATTAATCCATTTCTTCAGTGGCATTTAACTGCTGGAAGCTCACAATAAGCAATGGTTGTATTTAGGATCGTCAAAGCAGGAATGGCAAAAAGTCAGATGAGAGAGGAAATTCAAAAAAAATGCTAGATCCTGGGGATTTGACCAGTTAGGAAGTCCATCAGGCTCTTTTTTTCTTCTTCCTTTTTCTTTTGACTGCCCAGCTTGTGAACGCCTTCCCATTTGGGGGGAATTCCCATAGCATGAGCCATGGTGAGAGACAGAGCCCTATCCCATCATGGAATCTGCAAAATGCTAGTCATTTGCTTCCCCAGAAGCTATGGCCTGGCATGCAGTCTGGGCTCAGTCAGGCAAATGCACCTACCAAGAATTTTGAAGAGATGGCATTTTAGAGAATTCTCTCAGGCTGGTAGCTCACCTTTGGTCTCACCTATTGCCTTGAACTTCCTTCTTTAGATTTCCCATCTATTCTGTGAACTACTTAATACAATTTCAGTTCATCCTTTTTTGTTGTCTATCATCCAGAATCCATTTCTGTTGCTGGTGACTAAGGGCCCTAAGTGAAACAGGAAGGCATATAAAATGATCAAAGCTTGGTCAAGGAAAAGAGGGAAAATAGCTTCTTCTCTATCAACACTTCTCCCTTCAAATCATTAAATTTCAGTATCTTAAAATCACTGAACCCATTACAAATGCAGACATTTATAGCACAAGTTAAGTCGTTTCTTTAATAAACTTTTATTGTGTAACTATTTTATGTTAGACATTAGACTATGACCTCATATTGCAAAGAATTCATAGGCTAGTGCCATACTATATTGGTGATTATTTGCCCTCCAAACATTTAAAATCTGCAAAGATACATTACAATGGTGCAGGGCAGCGCCTGTGGCTCATCAAGTAGGGCGCTGGCCCCGCATACCAAAGGTGGCGGGTTCAAACCTGGCCTTGGCTGAACTGCAAAACAGAAAACTAGCTGGGCATTGTGGCGGGCGCCTGTAGTCCCAGCTACTCGGGAGGCTGAGGCACGAGGAGAACGGCCTAAGCCCAGAAGTTGGAGGTTGCTGTGAGCTGTGTGATGCCACGGCACTCCACCAAGGATGATAAAGTGAGACTCTGTCTCTACAAAAAAAAAGAAAAAAATGGTGCATAATATTTTAACAAATTACTAGTTCTTGCTAAGATGGACACCATCTGTCCAGTTTAATGCTTTTAATGACAGGTCCTACATTGCAAAACATACACAAAGATATGCAAAATATATGTTTTGTTAATAAAAATTTCAGAATCTATTTTGGAACAAGAGGCCTTTGGCAATTAGGAATGATCATAGCCTATTCCCTTGGGAGAAAACATGAATTCTGTAAACCAAGGGGGAAGTGATGTGCCAAGGCCTACTGTATGAGTAAAAATTAAAGTCTGATTGCACAATAGCTATGAGTGGGAAATTTCTCAGCAACCTGAAGTTTTTCTTTGACAAAAGTAATTTTGAAAGGAATGCCAGGGTCTCCCTAAATGTTTGTATTTGTATTAGTTCTCTTTTGCACGGGATCTTTTGGGAATGCATGGTCATTTATAACATAGGTGATAGCCACACAGAATCAAAAGAAGGGCAACACTGCTTGGGGTCCTCTTGGCTCCTACAGTTGTCAGCAATTTTGGAAAATTGATGGGATTTCAAGTAGGTGTGGGATTCAAATGGTAGATCCACATAGGGAGTCCCCATGGAGCAAGAAGACAGAGAAAGAAGTTAGAAAACAGAGCTTCAGTGTGAAAATAAACTAGCTTGGATGCTGCTACAGGTATATGTTGACTAAGATCTCTACATAGAAGATTGAAAACGAGCAATCAGAAATTTGGCTAGAATGAATATTAGTATTTCCCCATGATGGTTTCTTTTTCTCTTGGTTAGCTCTGACAAAGGCTGTTGATTGATGTGAGTAGGTAGAGGGGACTAGGTGGTATAAGGAGAGTGTACAGGAATTAGAGCAGAATTATTAGAGATTATTCTACATGGACCTTGCTGTGATATCGTGCACAAATCACATAATAGATCATAACTGCAGTTTCCTTAGTTGTAACATGGGCATAAAAATAAGTGCTGTCCAGTCTCACTGGGTTAGTGTATCAAACGGGTTTGGGGACAATAATGTGTTATTCAGATGTCAGTTCTGAATAGTCTTGCTAATTATAAAAGTTTTAAAAAGTGGGATCAGGAAGTAGGAGGTAGATATGACACAGAAAAGATATGACCTCCAAAGATAGGTTAGAATCTCAACCCCTTCACAGGGATATTGCAAGAAACAACAATAACAGATACAAAATGTTTGTGATTGCCTGTAAGATGGGCCCCAGAAGTGGGAGGCCTAATTACTCAATCCCGTCATTATTATAAGTGGCACAGACCAAATAAATGAATGACTTGATTTTATCCACCCATATATGCAGGCTTTTTTTTTTAAGTGAACTATCAGTATTCTTAAAATTTCTCACATTGGTGGGTACTTCTCTTTTTTCATCTTTGAAATAGAGAATTCTGTGCTATGCCATTTATTGTCCAGAAATTTCTTTACCAGACTCTCCTTTTAATGATTCACAGACATCTATGATGTTATCTTTTGGAATGGGTCCATTTAATAATTACAAATAAAAAGGACTCAGGAGAGGATTTTTTTTAAGAGGAGATGGATTAAGTCCTAGGAAAAGATAGAAAAGAAAGCTTAATTTAGGAAGAAAATGATAATGCATGCCTACATATTAAAGGTGCTGTTGTAGGTGTAATCAATCCTCAGTTTGGGTATTAATTAGCTACAAACTATAAAGTCTTTGGGAAGACCCTGGCCCAGTTATCTGATGCCAATAGACACAGTCAGGTCATTGGCTTCACAGAGCGCTTAGAGGCCAGCCTAGTTTGCCTTAGCACAATGACCATGATGTGCCCCGTCAGCTTAGAATCCCTTTTTGTAGTGTGGCAATCTACACTTTTCATTGTTAACTAGGATTTGATAATGCCATGCACATTGTACAAGTCAGCATTGCTGACAAGAGAGAGATTTCCTGCAGGGTTGGCAGTGGAGGGATGATAGTCTACCCACTAAATCCTGTCCACTGTGCTGGCTAGGGAATGAGTAATGCAATCGGGAAGGCCTAGCTTCAGCTCCCACCACCTACAGATGCTGTGCCCGCCTGACACCCTCTGGAAAAACAGAGATCTCAACCTTGCATGTCCACCATCCATACACTGGCAAGATGAATCTAATTGTGTCCAGACAGTCTGAACCTGTCTCACTGAGAGAGAATAGCTGGATAGTCTGACCCATTGCTCCTTGCTAATTAATGTGCAACCCTCCCGGCTGGGGCCTCCTGAACAAATTGCCTTTTCCCAATTGCCTTTTCCCAAAGCGTAGAGTGGAATTAACACAAGACAACGACTCTACCTCAGGTCCTAATTCTACTCTGCCACTTGTATGTGACCTCAGACAACTGACTTACCTACTCTGAACTGAGGTTCTCTATTAGTAAAATGGGGCTAGGTTTTCTGTTTGTAAATTGACAGCAAGATCACTATCCCCACAAGACACTTGTAAGATTAAAGGAGCTCATGAATGAGAAAGTGCTCTGAGAATGATAAATTCTCCGAGCGTGAAGAACTACAGGAAAAGAAAAGATTCAAAGTTGGGACTTAGAGATGTGATGACTGGTCAGGGGAAGAATGTTTGGAAGACGCCACAAAATTTATAGCTGCCACAGGCTCTATCCTCCAGGAGAAAAGGCTGTGCTAACACGTAAGATAAAAGATGCTTCTGGGTTTTGGATGGGTTTCTAAGAGATTCAAAACGTCAGTGAAAACGACCAGCACCAGCCAGGGCTCTCTTTCCCTCTTTGATGTTTCTCAGTCACTCCAGTCATTTGTGCTTTCTGGGGTCTGAAGACAAATAGCCCTACATTTAATTGCTTAAATAAATGCAGAAAAGGGTACAGTGGTCTAACAGTGAGATGGGAGAAAGATGAGCAGGGAGAAGGAAACAGAAAACGCGGGTCTTTTGTGTGAGCTGTGCGAATGCCAGACCCATATTTGAATCTCCCTGGTCTGTGTTGACTTTCACGTGCTCTCCCTTCTGCATTCATTCAGAGCTAAATTTATCCCACTGGAGGGGCAGGCATACTTGGGGAAGTGGGGGTGGGAAGAGAGTAGACACAAAGGCAAATGCCTGACCGGGAGCCAGGAGCTTTGTGGAATTCCCTGGAAGAAGGCCGTGCGAGCCAGCCATGGGAGGTAGCCTCTTCGGAGAAGCCTGTGCAGACCGGCCACAGGGGGCGCTTTTCCCGGGAGCATTTGTACCCTTCCCTTCTGAGGGAGCCATGAGCAGGAACAAGACTACGGACCTTGTGTGTTAGAGAAAGCAGTTACCTGACTCCTATGAGCTCCTCAGACTGGCCTAACCCTTCAGGAAAAGAGACTCATGCGCACTCCAAGCCTCCCCAAAGCAAGCGCCATCTGTCCCCATGGAAAGAAGAAGGGGAGCCACTGGCAGAGCCATTACTACTGCAAAGTAGAGCTTGCTCTCTTTTGGAGTGCCACGTCAGTTGTGCCTGCAGGAGCAGCTCCTCTGGGGTGAGAGGGGAGGTTGTTGCATGCCACCATCTGGCCTGGACCAAGTGCTGTGCCTCTCATAACTGGGGATAAAATCATCCTCACCGCCTTGCTGCAACCCAGATGCCTCCTGGTGGTTCTTCTTAGTTTCCTTGCTTCCCATCAGCACTGTCCTTTCTCCTCTAGTTCTTTACCTGTCATTCACCTTAAAGAAAAGCCTTGTTACACTATCTTTTGTACATGGACAAGTCTTTGCAATTGCGATAGCTTTTCCTGTGATCGGAGAGTTCTCTGGTGGAACTGAAGGCCTTCCTATAGATCAGACAGTCAATTTCCATCTGGGACTCTGTCCCCATCCTTGTATGAGATTTCCCATCACTAGTTTGGGTGGGGAAAGGAGATTCTGGGGTTCTGGGATGGTTCTTCCTTGTGTTAGACTCAGCTAAGTCACTAGAGCATCTTGCTAGAGCTTTACCCGGTATTTGGCCTCCTGTACCCTCCACTCCTCCCCAGAGAACTTGACACCTTCTTCATCTGTTTGTCCCACTCCAAATTTGGTACTTTCTCATACCATGAGCTATGCCTGGAATGCAGCCTCCCCCTCCCTCTTCTAACTTCCCAAGTCTCCTCTTGTTAACTTCATGGAGTTCCAGAAATCCCACCCTCTCTAGATATGCCTGTCAGTCCTTTTGTGAAGGGAAAGAGGTTATTCCTTCTAATTCCTAACATAGTGTGTGGCTTACAAATTGATTGCTTGACTTGTCACTCTTTCAGTTAACTCTAAAAATCATAATGCCACAGCCTTGAAGGAGATCCTATCAGATTAACTGGTGTCCCACAAGCCACGATGATGCTTGTTTGCATGTGATGAATCCCCTTAAGTTGAGAGGAAGCATTGATGAGACAAACCTGACCTTACATTCCAGTTCTTACCACTTCATGACCTTGAGAAATTTACTTGACTTCTCTGAGCTTATTCTATCTGTAAAATGGGAAAGATAATAGTATTTATTTCATAAGATTATTGGAACAATCAAATGAGATAAGTTATCCAAAGATCCTGGCATATCCCAAGTGCTCTAGGGATTCTATTTTGTAACTATGAACATAATTTTAGTTATTGATTGATACCTATATCCCTCTGGACACATTTCAGTGTAGATGTGCCTGTGTGCCAGTGAAAACTCAGTGGCTTGCTCTCTTGAGCACCAGTTGGGCCTGTACCCAAGGTGGCCCATGAGACAAGACCAGAATTTGCTCATGGGTGGTCTTGACTCCTACTAACCCAGTCATTATCTCTTACCTGCAGAGCTTGCAATCCAAGGTCTTGTTGCTGTAACTCACCTTTCTGCAACAATTTGGCCATGCCAAATTCTGCATGTATCCTAAGAGACTAAAGAAGACAGAAGCACAAAATATTCTACTGAGTGGTTTTTGCTACCCTCTAGAACTGAGATTTAGGGGAGGGCAGGTCCCAGAATCCTTTTAAGAATCTTGTAAGAACTATGGATTCTTTCCCAGAGTGATGCACATGCCCAGGGTATTTTTTGCATAGTTTCTGGGGTTTCAGAAACTTCTTGAATTCTTACAAGGATATTCTTAGAAGAACTATGGACCTCTGGTTAAAAAAAAAAAACTCTACTCTGGGTTTAAAGTATCAGAGGAACTGAGAGAGGCAAGAGGGAGCAGGTTTCTCTCTAGGAGCCAGAAAGCCCCCTTTGGTTACTAAAGCAAGAGCACAGGCTGTCTGGGCAGCTCCTGCTCAGCGGCAGCCCCTTTGACCTAGACAACCAACAGCTGCCGCTCTCTATGCCAGTGTTGTTCAACCTTTTTTTATCTCATAGCACACTTGAACCTATAGTTAAACTTCTGTGGCACACTTAAATTATGTTGATCAAAAAAAAAAGAGTAAAGAAAAGAATATACTTACTATGCTTTGAACTACTTTCAAAAATAATTTAATTAATGATCTTTAAAAATTTTCTTGGTACACCTAAGATCCTCTTAGGGCACACTGGTTGAAAATCACTGCTCTCTGCTCTGAGAGCTGCCCTTCCCTAGTTTCTTGCTACAGTGACAACAATCTCCTCCCTGAGCTCCCAACAGAAGCTTCTGACTTAACGTCTACCTAATCCTTCACTAGGTCTCCCCCAGAAAGGGCCCGCCCTGCATCTA